>WJXA01000247.1:0-33845 GCA_014282245.1 Rhododendron simsii | reverse complement strand
TTTTTATACCTATTCTTATCTCGAACTATTTGAAGTTGAGGATTAGTGGGTAGCGGTTTTCTTGTCAAGGAAGGTAGTTTCGGTCATTTGGGTGCAACACATGGTTTAGAGGTGGAGATGGTTTCACTTTCCAATGGGAGTCGCCATGACAAATGTTTTCTTATGTTTCATGTTTTGGTGTGGCCACAGATGTGTTAACTGTTAGGTGTGGTGCTGGGAGCACTCAGAAAGAGGTAACACCTATGGGAAGATTCTTGGCATGAGGCGCGCCGACTGGCAACAGTGACGGGCTGTGGGGTGCAAATGCAACCATGCAAAACTGCAGTTAGGTGTGGTGCTGGGAGCACTCAGAAAGAGGTAACACCTGTGGGAAGATTCTTGGCATGAGTTGCGCCGACTGGCAACAGTGATGGGCTGTGGGGTGCAAATGCAACCATGCATGTCACGCTCCCGATTTTCAACTAAATAATAATATATTTTCTACAAACAAAAGTCTTTCTCTCAACTATGTTTACCCTTAAATGTCATGCCAATCCGAGCAAAGAATCAATGTCTCTTCTGATCTCTAAAATTTTTTTTTTTTTTTACATAAAGTCTCCCATACGTCTTCCCTTAAAAAGGATTTCACATTAATCAAGGAGATGAGTTTATACATAGCTTTACATATGATCTAATCAAAAGATACAACCTTCAATTGCAAATAAAGTACATAACAAGAATTAAACTTGATGATAAACCACTCTTTAAAGATTTCAATGAAGCTCCTAAGAGACGTCTCAATGTGCACTCCATGCAATCCAAGCTAAGTGCCATGGCGAGTACCTGAAAGGATAGGGTGAGCTACACTAGCTCGTAGAGATATCCATACCTAAATTATATGCAGAAGTGAAGACAGATCCCAAGGAAAAACATTTTCCATAAAGCAAATTTGTTTTGTCAAAAAAATGGAACTCAAATACCATACTCACACTGGAAAACATTTAACTTCATTTCTCTAACGCTGACCCTAACACTCTCACCTACACACACACACACCAATCTTCTTAAAACCTCAGCTTATCGTTACGGTGTTACCCAATCCTTGCTTTTTCTTTTCCATTTCAATAACCTAAAGATTTATTTGAGTTCTTTAACAAGATGTCTTTACTTTCTTTCCTCGTACAACTAGCCAACCCCTCACTATTCATATACACACTACACATGTAGAGTTAGAATATAAAGTAAGCAATGACAAGTCGAACAATACTGCACCTCAACAACAAGGAAACTCACCCGTCAACCCCAAATCAATTTTCATATCATAAGTTAACATCTAGCAACATCCTTTCACAATAAGATTTCTTGTATAAGTCTAACAAGCAAATACTCTATATGAAACCCTCACAATGCATAGCACCACAAGGTACCAAATATGCACACACATAGAACAAGTTGCCCACTACATATCAGGAGAACAAGCCACAATGATTTGGAGGTCTAAAAGAAGGAATATAAAGCACGTATTGACATACTAGACGATCCAAGGTGGCAACTCAAGTTCAAATTCTGTGTTTCTCATACGCATATTCCACATTGTCTCAAATTCACATCATCGATTTTCAAAACCAATTTCCCTTTCTTTTCTTTTTCTTTTTGAAAACACCAATAACCCAGCCATTAGAAACATACCACCAAAGTAGAACCATAACTTGCCTTCAGATAGGAATTTGCAAATTGCCATACACATTAAAACTTAACATCTTGATGCAGAAGGATTCATAGCATAACGTAACAAATAAACGACCAATTCCCAATCACTTATGCCACGTGCTTAATCTCATTCACTCACTTTCTGTGCTTAAAATCTTATAAGCATGTTTTCATTCAATTCCGGGCTTTAAGGACCCCCGTGCGTCCACTAAAATCCTTTCATTAAACTCCGGGCTTTTAGGACCCCCGTGCGTCCACTCAAATCCTTTCATTAAACTCCGGGCTTTTAGGACCCCCGTGCGTCCATTAAAATCTTTTCATTAAACTCCGGGCTTTTAGGACCCCCGTGAGTCCATTAAAGTCCTTTCATTAAAGTCCTTTCATTAAACTCCGGGCTTTTAGGACCCCCGTGCGTCCATTAAAATCTTTTCATTAAACTCCGGGCTTTTAGGACCCCCGTGCGTCCATTAAAGTCCTTTCATTAAACTCCGGGCTTTTAGGACCCCTGTGCGTCCATTAAAATCTTTTCATTAAACTCCGGGCTTTTAGGACCCCCGTGTGTCCATTAAAGTCGTTTCATTAAACTCCGGGCTTTTAGGACCCCCGTGCGTCCATTAAAGTCCTTTCAATTAAACTCCGGGCTTTTAGGACCCCCGTGCGTCCATTAAAATCCTTTCATTAAGAGTCTAATTTGCAAATACCTATAAAGATCCACATCTATGTAGTACCCCTCAATGCTTGACAACCATGCACTCATGCCAAATGATTCACCAAATCCTAGTTTTAACTCACTGCAAGCCCAAATACTCAATCTCATGGAAAGACATCAAATAATTTACACATCGCGTCAAACATTCTACAACTTAATTTATCATCGATCGTATCATCCATCTAATCAAGTTTCTATTCCAATCGTTTACAAGTAATTTAACCCTTATGCTCACTAGTTCTCATATCCCTATAATTAATCATGCACACTTCAAGTTCTAACTATATCCGATCAAATAACAGAAGTTTAAGAACGACATTTAAACCATTGAGAAGTAGGCTTCTTCTTCTTCGATCCAAAGGTCATACATCAAACACGGAATTCGGGTAGCCTTATTACGGCCATGCAATTATAGCTCAACGTAACAATGAAACTAGTGCAAAGGCAGGGTTTGGGTGAACTTTGGATGCAAATCTGTTATTGTTCGGACCTACCCATGATGCATGTGATGTATCGTTGGAAAGCTCTATGTGTCTAGTTTCTAACAAAACAAACGGTGTGTCGTTTCGAGTCCCGAGCTAGGAGTTATGTCCATTTTACCAAAGTCCGCCGGTGCTGTCAGATTCTACGCGGGAATAAGTAAAATCAATTGAAAAATCATAACTCTTTCATCTTAAACCCAAAAATATTGAAACCCATGCCAAAAGATGCACCACTACAAGCCCTACACTCAGTAAAAATTCCAGGTTCAGAAATGAGAGGAGGTTAACCCAACAATCAAAAGAAAAAGCGATTCGCAACCATTTTCGCACCGGTCAACCAACCCTGCTTTAGAAATTCACCAAAAATTGTATACTTAACCAAATTACTTGATTCCAACGCCAATCTCTTCTTAACTTAAATATGCAGCTCCTGTAAAAGACCCAAAGCCACCCAAAATGTTCATCATGCCCAAAAAATTAAAAGAAGACAGCCACGCACAGATTCGCGCATCCAGGAAACAGCCGGTATTCAAAAATTCATAACTAATTGTGTGATTAACGGTTTTGCATGATCTTGGTACCGAAATCTTCGTATTGAAACGTACTTTAACTGTTATGAAGACACCAAAAATTGATTCCTAGCAGAAGGGCTCCCAAAAGACAGATTACCAAAGCCCACGAAATTTTCAGCATACACTAGATTTATTCAAGACTCAAAATAGAGGAACAAACTAGATTCTTGTACATCAAACTAACACTTAAACATGTAAAGAAGGTAGGAGATCCCTACCTCGAAGGTTAGAAGCATGCCCGAGCATGGAGGAAACTTCGAAGCGCTCTGATGTTGAATTTTCTTGGATGGATTGGAAGCTCTCGTCGCGTAAAACAACTTTAGTACTTGAGTAAATGGAAAGACATGAACCCAAGACCTCCCATAACCAAGGCTTTAACACCGTGTTCAGTTACCAATGAATTTTCTCAAAAGCTTAAGCTGTTAGGAAATGAGCTCAACAATGTCTATCAAGCTATTCATGGCGACGATTTTTTAGGGATAGGCTTCTAAATGTGCATCAAATATATGTTCGAGGTTGGCAATGGCTTTCAAGTACATACAAAAGAAAGTTATCGAGAGGGAAACGTGAAAGCATTGTGTTATAGGTCAGTAGAATTTTGGACTTCAGGAACCGAACAATAATGTATAGTTATCATTTCAATGACTTCAAGGGAGAGGGATGACTTTGTGGAATGAGAGTGTTAGAATGACCTTTGAGTACGAGAATCGTACCTATTTTTGGGTTCAAGTGGCTAATGCTGTATCATTGAGGGTTTTTTTTAACACATTGTGAATAGAAATGTCACATCAATGTTCTAAGATCATGTCGTTGCAATGTCTTGTTTATATTATTCAGAATCTTGGCAATGCATGAACAAACTTCTTGATGTTTATTGACATGCGTTGGATGAGTTTCATACAGAAATTATAATCATTTGCCGCACTTTGACAAATACAATGATAATCCAAACAGGTTGTGCAGAATCTATTCTGAATTGGTGTCCCATGTAGGGGTGACTAGGAAGCAAGGTTTTAAATTTTTAGTAATTCTCATTTTTTCCCTTCTTATATACTCCCTTTGTTTCAAAATAATAGTCCATTACAATAAGTCGCACCATTTTTTTGGATTACAAAATAAAGCACTTCCATGCAAGTATTTTAAATTTGTTCATAACAATTTCTGCTACTTATTTAAATTATGCCAAAAAAAATTCAAAAATTATGCGCAGAAGCTTAGTCACACAATCTTTTAAAATGCGCTGCGCGCCTGATCTCAATCCTTGCACTGCGCTTGTGATCCCAATCCTTGTTCTCGGGAATTTAGTCGGTTAAGATGTGTTTCACAGACGTTTTCACGCTCGTGCTTCCACATCACTCACACACACGAATTATGTGACTCAGCGCAGAAGTACAATTTTTTTTTTTTTGGATCTGTAAAATGGGATGGCATTTGTAATGGACTATTACTATGGAACAAAGGGAGTACTGTCAAGTGATTATATTTTCTTGGTTGAATTCGGACTCTTTGATATGAAGGAAATTAAGGTTAGTTACATATACGCGTATATGTTAACAATCTGTTATTATGAGGACATGAAAAGGGTCTCTTTGAGTATAAAATTTATGGTATTTCAACTGTAATGGATAATCTACATAACTTCAAATTATCAATTCCTCGCTGACTTCTACATTTCAACTGGTAATACTCCATCTTTAAAGCAAGTTGATTTGGTCAACTCAAAATGGAATAAATTAGCTGCTGAACAAACCTAGTTACATATACGCATATATGTTAACAATCTGTTATTATGAGTACATGGAAAGGGTCTCATTGATTATAAAATTTATGGTATTTCGATTGTAATGGATAATCTACTTAACTTCAAAGACTACTACATTTCAAATGGTAATACTCCATCTTTAAAGTAGGTTGATCTGGTCAACTCAAAATGGAATAAGTTTAGCTGCTGAACAAACCTAAGGGATTGTCTCTCCCATTTAATAATGTTGACTTTATCTTTACCTTATTGTTGCAGCATTTTATGGAAGAACATGCTAAGAGTACTCCAATATCTTGGTTACGTCTCATTACTATTTACCAATGTTCTAAATGGCGCTTGGCGCTAGTCGGGCGGAGACCCACCTCCAAGCGCCAAGCCGTCTAGGCGGCGCCAAGCAATTCGGCAGATTTTTTTTTTTTTAACTAACCATTATCCAATCAAACTATATTCCATGTATCCATAATGCAAGTTCAAACTTCAAAGTATAAACCCAAATGAAATTAAGTAGTAGCAACTAGCAAATAAGTTGAATAAGACAATAAGTAGTAGGGCTTCGCTCACCTCCCTTGTATTATTTTTATATAAATATTTTTTAGGCCGCCAAAGGCCTCTAAAGACGCCGCCACCGCCGCCAAGACCGCCAAGCTCCAAGACCGCCAAGCCCGCCTAGGCGGCCGCCAAACACCGCCAAACCTCCCTAGGCGCCAAATCAAACGCCAAGGGCTATTGGCGTGGCGGCAGGGCACCTCCAAGCGCCTAGGCGACTTGGGCGGCCGCCATTTAGAACAGAGCTATTTACTGTAGGTTCGTAAATCTCCTGTGTGAGCTGATGTGTGAATCTACGTGAGCTGGAGAGGTGCGATTGGTTGATGAATAGATGAGGGAAGAGAGGAGTAATTTAGTGGGGTGAAGGAAGAAGCAGGAGGACAAGAGAGACAAAGGCAGTGTGTCTCTTGTCTTTCCGTGTGAGTTAGTAGGCAACTTTCCTTAGACGGATCGGGTGAGGTCACTTTTTGGGAAAGAATGTTCTCATTCCTCAGAATCAGTGCTCACCACTCTTTCTTTAGAAAAAAACTGTCTTAGTCAAATAAGAGGGAATGTTTGGGGTATTTATAGGGCACCTCAGGCCCAGGACAGCGCCTAGTAAAATTCCAACACGTGTCCCTTCTGTTCCTCCAGGTTCATGGGAGCGCCCCTCCCGCGCCAAGACCTCCTTCTCAAGCCACCAAGCCACTAAATTCCCCTTAATTCCTGTAGGGGTAGTATCGCAATACTACAACGATTGTTTCGTCGAGGTTCCCCTGGCCCTGCCTTGTGGCCAAGGTAAGACTCTTGACGCTCTAATGAGATCTCTTTTATTATCTGGATCTCACCTCACGACTCGCGCAACCCCCACCACGATGGCTCTCGTGGGTTACTCTACCCATAAAAGTTTGCCTATCCTGCAACTCCTATCGTGCGGGTCCCCCCGTGTGGGTCCTTTACCGTGCATCAAATCTCTCAAGCCCCTTCCACATGTCTCTCCGTGGTTGGCCAATCAACGATCTTCTCTAAGTCAAAGGTCAACAGTCACCTTCTTGCCTCGTGGGCCGCCTGGCCATGTCTATTCACGATTGGCTAGTCAAAAAGTCTCCTCAGGTCAACGACGTATAGTTTGACCGACCCTACAGATACTAAACATCATCTGAAAGACGTTCTTGTGTGCCAGGTAACTCTTTGGATAACTTTGTTTGTTGAGATTTTTTATTGCTTCTTGATTAATTCTGGTTTTTCCCCCTTTTTGTAGCCATTTCATATGGAGCTAAATTTCTTCAATAGAGAGAATCAAGTTATTCAATATCCCGTGAAGGAATTTTACTTGGAGGGTGCAAACGTTATGGCATATAATCTCTGCTATGGAGTAGATAATATCTACAAGAAGCTTTACAACCTCAGCGTCTTTTTTCTTAGCTATTTTCAGAATTATTATTTGCTAAGCAGTAGGTATGAATTTGCATCCAAGACATCCGTTTTCGGTTTTCAGATTCTTGGACATGTGGAATTCAAATCCAAACACTTGCTTTACAGGAATAAGCAGCACCTATTTCTTGTTGTTTATGAGTTCAGTGGTGCTACAAATGAAGTAGTTCTCTATTGGGAAAATACTGATGCTCAGTCAGCGGAGAGTGAAGAAAGCACAATCAAGGGTTTGTTCTGTCAATTAAAACACCACTCTTTTGTTGGCATAATTCTGCATAATGCTTATTAGGACGAAATTGTTAATCATTCAGGTCGAGATGTTGCAGTTTTTGGTCCTAATGAAAATCATTTCGTAATTCTTGATGAGGACAAGACTGGGCTTGATTTATATGTTCTTCCTGGAGGGGACTCACAAGAGGTTGGTAAGAAGAATGTCTTAGATGAACAAAGCCAGGCTACAGATCTTAATGTTGGTGCAGTGAAGGGACCACTGCAGTTTTTTTTCGAAATGGAAGTTGATCGTATCTTTTCAACTCCCATAGGTGCTTGGTGAAAAAGATTCTTTGATTTGATGATATTTAATGCTATTTATTGAATATTAACAAAATTCTGATCATAGTCTTCTTTATATTAGAATCAACTATGCTGTTTGCTTCTCATGGGGACCAGATTGGCCTGGCTTAAAGCTTGTCAAGGGTTACCACCTATCAAATTCTGATGGTCATTATATAACCACAAAGGATGAGGGGAGAAAGGCAATCAAGTTGAAAGTAAATGAGATTGTCCTCCAGGTAATTAGTTCAACCCCTTTGGACAATGTTTACAACTCATTTTTGACCAATTGAATGACTGACAGTGACAAAGTTGTGGGGACTAGGACTTGATTCAACATAGACATCCAATACTTTTACTCTAATGGCTACAAGTACTGTAGCAACCATTTCTTTTCTTTTCCTTTTCTTTATTTCATATATTTTCGTTTTCGTTTTATATATTTGTCATTTTGTGGCTCAAGAAGGATTCTATACACAAACCTCCAAATCATTCTTTCATTTAGCAAAAGTTGTGTCAGATATGGTCTAAGACTATCTCAATGGGTTTGTAGAAGGGATGCAAGCATCTGCCTTCCCTTTCAGTGAATAACTAGAGTACATGCACACACATCACGCGATGTGTGTGCAAATTTTTGTTGAGACTCAATGATATTTGTCAATGGTCTTTACTCTTTCCCAAAAGAATCCTAAAGTAGTAGTATTTAAAAAAAGGTATCTGCTTCCATGCATTATGATGCTATAATTTTTGACATATAATACTATATCTAAACCTCATTGTCTAAATCAGTTATGAACAGTTTGACAAATGATGCTATAATTATAAAACTCGAAGTATAACAATGTTAGTAACACAAAAGATTATTAAGAAACCACTTTACGAACGTGCATGCTTTCCATCTGTCCTAAAGATCAAACATCGCAAATTGAAAACAACAAATTCAACAACCACACACATAGATTTTGTATATATTGGGGGGAAAAAAGCCATTGCCTATATAACAACTACACTGAAGACAAAACAAAACAAAAACAATTACTATGTGAGCCTTTTTTGTGATTCCTAAGAAAACATCAAAGGTTGTGTCTTGCATGGGCTAATTCTTCTTCACTTCTTTGTTTGTGCGCTTTGTGTGGGTGGTCGTGGAAGAAATTATCAAGTGCATGAAGAAATGAGGAAGAGAACTGGAATAACTGTATTCCGTTGTTAATCATGGGTAGTCAGAGTCTATTCGTGGAGGAGTAGTTATAATTTGTTTTACTTTCTTACCCTTCCAATTAAAAGACATTAAAACTCAGTTAAATGGTAAAAATATGCATTAGTAAGGGATAATTTCGGTAAGAGCAAGAATCTACAAAGCCTTAACAAAGGTGGACACTAAAAGGTTCTCTCCTTTTATATGTAAGGATTAATGTATTTGATGCTAAATTGTTGGAAGACTTGTGTTTATGATGTTTCTAGTGTGCTTTTTGAGTTGATGCATTGCTGTTAATTGTACTTGAGTAGTTGGGTGTTGTTAGTAGTTCTTTTTTTTTGCAAATTATGGTAGAACATATTTCACGGAAAGTAAAAAGAAGATTGAGCTATGATCTTTTTGGATTTACTCTTGCTTGTCATTTCTCTCTCCCTCTATTGTATGATGCATACACTTAGTTGCTTAGAATTGAACATAGAGATGATTGGAAAGGTTCATTATTTTTCCCTCAATCTTTTCCAAGTTTATTGGCACGAAACTCTTCGAGGCTACGTCGCAGGGGTATTAGCAACTCAAAGGGTTCTTATTCTTTCAGCAGGGGTACTAGCCACTTTAGATCTTTTCTCTGGGTTGGACCTGCACTTTTGTTTTCAACTACCACTTCTATCAGCATGCCTGGGTGGGAAGGAATAGTCACGACCAGTGATTGAAAAATCGCGCCTAGGCGAGGCGAGGCGTGAGTCGAACGACTAGTCGTGAGGCGTGAGGCGACATAAAAATCACGCCTAGGCGTCGTTAGGGCAAAAAATGCGATCAGATCTTATATTCCAAAAAACGCGATCAGATCTTATCACATACCTCTCTTCTTCTCTCCTTTGCTTCACTCCTCTACGGCGTCAAACGGTCAAAGACAGCCACCATGATCAGATCAGATCTCTCTCTCCCCCCTCTCTCTTTCTCTCTCTCTCTCACAGGCGCACGACCAGCCAACCCATGATCTGATCTTGTTTTCTTCTTCTTCCTTTTGCCACAGGGTGTGTGACTGTGTGTGCCTATATATATACATACATATATATATATATATATATGTATATGTATGTGCTGGGTCCTTTTTTTTTTCCAGTTAATCATCAATCTAATAAACTTCTTTTTAACTAGTGTGTTGCATATTTAGATCACAAGATCATTATTCAAACTTCAAATCTACATTTTTTATGCATTTTTAAGAATTTGACTGAATCGGAGTGATTCACGATGCGATACGAATCACGATTTGCAAATAGATTGTTGGTTATTATGCAATATGGTGATGTTTATTCTTGTTTTGATGGTAGGAGTGAATATTGGTCATTTATGTAGTTTATTTTTCTTTTTTTTTTAAACGCTCGCCTCGCTTGAATGAGGCGCTCGCCTCGCCTCGCTTCAACGAGGGCTTTGTCGCCTCGCATTTGCCTCGCGTATTTAAATCACTGGTCACGACAATTCTTTCCACTGGTATGCTTGCTTTAGGTATCTTACATTGTTTCAAAGTCTTAAATGTTCACATTCCCATTTGGTTCCTTAACATTACTAAGAAGCACAGACACGTCCACAAGCCTTTCGTATCTTTGTTGGACACGTATCGGACATAGACACGCTCGGACATGTTCCCAACATGTGTCCGACAAATGAATTATGTATCCGAATATTTAATTATTTTTTCTGAGTTGGATACGCTTGACACATACTCGACACGTATCGGACACTTGGACACGTATCGGACATAGACACGCTCGGACATGTTCCCAACATGTGTCCGACAAATGAATTATGTATCCGAATATTTAATTATTTTTTCTGAGTTGGATACGCTTGACACATACTCGACACGTATCGGACACGTTTTGGGGGGTTAAGTAATTTTTAAAACTTGAAATGGAGTAACAATGTACTATTTGAGATATGAACCAAATTTAAAGCCAATTTCAAATAACTTAACAATGAAAACACAATCCACTATTATCATAGTATTGAATTTCTGTGTATGTATATGTGTGTGTATACATATACATATATAGATATATAGATAGATAGAGAGAGAGAGAGATAGCTAGACAGCGAGCTTCCATTAAGAGATCCATTAACTTGCTAAGTTAAGGACCTCAAAAGTTTGACATTGTTCTCAATCAAATTTTGATGATCCGAACCATTCGATGTATTTAAAACGTGATTTTAAGGGTACTCGTGAAAAAGATGACCGGGAAAGGCTTGATCCGAACAGTTTTTCATAAAAATGCATTTAAATGCTATAAATGTATTTTTATGAAAAACTATTCGGATCAATCCATTTCCGGTCATATTTATTACTGGTCTTAAAATCACGTTCTGATTACATTGAGCGGTTCAGATCATCAAAATTAGATCAGGAAAGGGGTGGTCCTTAACTCATATGATCACATTGAGCGGTGTAGATCATCAAAATTCGATCGGGAAAGGGGAGGTACTTAACTCAATAAGGGATCCCTTATTGAAAATATATATATATATATTTATTTATTTATTTATGTACTTAACATATTCTCCAACGTGTCCATGTCCTTGTTTTTTGGAAAAATCACGTGTCCGCATATCCGTGTCGTGTCCGTGTCCTGTATCTATATCCGTGCTTTTTAGGTATGATACGGATACAAGCTAAGAAGCAAGAAGAGAGAGAGAAGTAATCTTTTAACAGAAGAAACACTATATGTATCTACGGAGACATCAAGTCAACTAAGTTGATGTCCTGTTAACGTGGGAGAGTTTTAAGATGGTGCTTTATGAAAATGTTTGTCACACTTGTTGAAGGACAACATCAGTTTAAAAAACGTAGCACACATGAGATAATGTCAGAGTTGTGGATGTTTATTGAAAAGTAGGGAAATTGAGTAGAGCATTTTAGAACAATGTTAAAAGAGAACAACGTGAATAGTAGTGGAAGTTGAAAATGTAGTGAAATTGTGTAAAGAGATATCACATGGATCATTTCGAATGCGGAGCTTCATTTAAGAAACTTGCAACGATAGTCTAATACTTTTTTTTTTGTTACATTGCGTAATAACTTTTTTTTTTTGGTCACTCGTAAAACTTTACTAATCATAGGAGCAGATGAAAACTCTTTGTACTTAAGGAGGAAAGTCGGAAACTCTTAAGAACCAATATAGACAAGAGGGTGATAATAAGTTGACGGGATCAAGTTCTTGAGCAAGTACTTCGGAATAACTCTTGTTATTCAGCTTACCCTTGTGGTCTCGGGATGGGGCGAAACCAAATACATCCACTTCATTAGGAAGACTTGTACATTTCCTAATGCAAAGGCCAAAGGAAGGGGGATCAAGAATTTTATGAGCATGTACTAGCTGAATGCAACACATTTGGAAGCTAGAGGAATCACAACTCACGGTCTATGAGGTAGATGTAGTTGAACCATTGGTTGGACAAGTTCATGCCGCAGGCATGTAGGTTTGCTACCTTAATGTAAGTGTTTCTTTTATCGTTGGCGAAAGTACATAAACACCCCCTCAACTATCACTTTGTCCCATGGAGACCCCCTCACATTTAAAATCACCACCCCTTCTCTCTCATCATTAATTCACCACCACCACGGTTACCCCTCCTTACCATTGAACGACCACCACTGGAGCCCCACAGACGCTGCCCCACCACCACCGGAGCCCCCACCAATGCCACCCTACTTCGAAACCCACTTCTTTGTTGGGTTCCCCCTCCCCCTCTCTCTCTCCAACTTGCTTTTCTAGCTGTTGCCTATTTCGACGGCGGCCATCGCATTTCTTCACGTTCCCATCGTCGCCAATCATTTACAATGTCGTCCCCATCGTCGAGGTAACCTCGACGTCTGATCTTCTTGATCTTCCTACGCATTTCATCTGGAGCCATCAGCATTTTGCTTCATTGGGAGCGCTTCAGGATCTGATTTCAGATCTATTTGCAGTTGGTTATGGGTTTTGATTGGAGCTTGTTTGCTGGTTTTGGGTTTTGATTGAAGTCTATTTGCTGGTTTAGGGTTTTGATTGGAGGTTATTTTTAGAGGGGAGAAAGAGAAGGGTTAGAGTGGTTGTATGTGTGTAATGCAACAATGATATTTTTATTTGATTTATGGATGAGGGGGTTCATCACAAACGGTTTTGAGACGGAAGGGTATCACTTGGGTCACGGGGAGTAGTTGAGGGGGTCTCCACTGGCTATTTTAAATGTGAGGGGGGCTTCGTGGGACAAAGTGATAGTTGAGGGGATTTTATGGATTTTCCGCCTTTATCGTTTTTTGGATTTTCCTTGAATGGCACGAAGAAAATAATCACCCTTTATCCCTGATTTGTTTCTTTTTCTATTCTGTAACTTACCAGAAGCTTATGCAAGTTCTTTCCTATGTGCTATCGTGGTTGTGGAATGATTTAACACTCTTACAAATGAAGGGAAATCAGTTAAGTTTATGTGTTTTCCTGCTAAAAACCGTAAACCCTTTGGAAAGCTACACATTGCGGAACTTCAACTAACCAATGTTTCATATGTTCTTCTGACTTGAGGTTTATAATTATTTCCTTTCATATTTTTAGGTTAATTGTGCCTATTATGTTGTCCCTTCTTGGTGTTGACTTTACAGCTAAAATTATTTGGATTGATACTTTGAGCCTTAGTGTCTCAATATCCTTTATTTACAGAATGCAGCAAGTACTATTACAGTCAGAGGAGGAACTAATGAAAAAGCGCTCTTTTGAACTTATTGGCAAGGGAACTGCCCCATAACCTAAGAAAATGGTTGGAAAGATGAAGGTGAAAGGTAATATTTGATTTCCTATCTTTGAAGTTCTGACCGAGGAAAAATGGAAATTCATCATTCCGATGTGTGACCAATCACCGATGTATGCAGTCCGAAAGGTGAAAATGGCTCTCTCGACCCACCAAAGGCTTCACTTTTTCATCCCTTAGGGCACCATTGATAAAATTGATTCTGTTCGATATCGATTTTACAGTTTACAATCAACTCTCTTTACTTGGTGGAAAGCACTTCGAAAAATCCGTTCTGTTTGCATTCCTCCATATGGTTTATTTCCATATCAGAGCTTGGCATATGTTTGGCCCAGCGCTTTGTATGTGAAACTTGTTTCTGGACTCCTGTAAAATTGGGTTAACAACTATGCGTAGAAGTTCGTCTTCTCTTGAAGTTGTTCAAGGTACGTGGACCCTACACATGAGAAATTTACGGTCTTTACAGTCTCAATCACCTATTTTGTGTTTAGCAAGGATTTTAGCTTTGATGTACCTTTTCGGAGTAGTTCAAACACCTTGAATTTTGTTACCTCTGTTTGATTGCTTCTTTACATGAGTTTTTTGGGATATTGTAAAAAACTCTTTCGGATGATAGATTCCGAACCTTATTTTAAGGATATTCGAAAACAAGACATTCCTAGAATACACTAAGTGGAGTTTCCAAATTCTCAACGCCCTTTTGTCCTCAAATAGTAAATACACTATGCAAATGACGGGTATTTGTGTTTTCTAAAACTTATTCCGAAGGTACATCAATTATCCTGACTATTTTACAGTTGGTGTTTGGGCTTGCATGGTTTTTAATCTAGGGATACTCTTGTTATTATGGCCTTATTAGACAATGAAATAGGTCTAACGTGGATCTTGATTGGTAAATGAAAAGTTGGTTCCTGTAGTTAACTTCTTTTTGCTTTGATTCTTGGCTTACTAAGCCCGTTGAATGCTTATAACTATGTATTTCCAGGCAACTCTAACTAAAGGCAATTATTTTGAAATGTCGTCAGAGACGTACTCTTGCTTTTTTATTTTTGGATAAGTAAATAAATATATTAAAAAGAAGGCTTCAAGGGAAAGCCACCCTATTACATAAAAAAAGGCCACAAGACAAAAAGGCCCTATACACTCCCATGAGAATGGAAAAGCTCAAACCAATCTAAAAATTGGTTAAGAGAAGGAGAACATTCGCTCTTATCCCAACTAATACAAACTATTCACTAAAAAACTCTTGATCCTATACAAAGGCATTTCAACCCATTCAAAGCGTCTCAAATTCCTTTCTCGCCATATAACCTACATCAAAAATAGCGGAATCAATGTCCAAGTTGCTTCCTTCTCTTTCTCATTCTAACACCCCTCCAAGCAATTAAAAGGTCCATTACGTTTTTTGACGTAGCCTACTTCACACCAAACCACATGAACACTAACGACCAAAGCTCCCCCGCAACCGGGCAATGAAGGAGAAGACGATCCACCGTCTTCGCGTCTCTTTTGCATATACAACACCAATTAACAATGATTGCCTGTCTTCGAATCAAATTATCAATGGTAAGAATCTTGCCTTGGGCCGTGCACCACACAAAAAAACTCACCTTTGCTGGCGCCTTCGTCTTCCAAATAGCTTGCCAAGGGAAGGAGGGGTTACCACCTCCACCAAGTGAGAATTAGTAAGACTTTACCTGAAAAGCACCATTTTTGGAGAGATTCCATCGCATCTCATCCTCCTCTTCTCCTATATTACGCATACCATACACTCTTGCAAGCAAACTCATCAGTGCCTCCTCTTCCCACTCATACACTTCTTTACACAAACGAAAATCCCACACCAGAGCCCCATCATGAAGATAGAAATAATTAAAAATGGTCGCATCTCTGTCACAAGCCAAAAGATATATGTCCGGGAAAGCCTCCCGCAAACACTCTTCTTCAAACCAAATATGTTCCCAAAACTTTACCTTTCTCCCATCCCCAACCACCAAATGAGTATTCTTTTCAAAGGCATCCCACCCCTTCATGATACCCCTCCAAAGTGACACCCCATGTGGCAATCTCACGAGAAGAGACGAACAATCTCCCCACCCGCATCCGTGTTTCGCAACAACTATCTTGCGCCACCATTTATCCCTTTCGCATGCAAATCTCCAAAACCATTTTCCCAACAACGCTTGGTTAAACAACTTTAGCCGCCTCACTCCCAAACCACCTTATCTAATGGGAGCATAAACCGTGTCCCAATCAACTAAATGAAATTTGAACTCTTCCCCTACAACTCTCCAAAGGAAGTCTCTTTGGATCTTCTCTAATCTTTTTGCAACCGAAATCGGGATAACAAACAGACATAAAGTATGTTGGTAAACTTGAAAGCGTACTCTTGATCAACGTAAGCCTACCTCCTTTAGGGATATATTGACTCTTCTAGCTTGCCAATCTCTTCTCAAATCTCCCCACTATTGAGTCCCAAGTCGACGAAGATTTAAAAGAAGATCCCAATGGCAAACCCGAATACACAGTCGGGAGCAATGCCACCTTACATCTCAAAATCTGAGCAAGGGCATCAATATCATCAACCTCCTCAATTGGAATTCGAATGCCACCTAAATATGGTGAAAACATGTATTGTATGTACTCATCTCATGCTATTCTACATCTGTTTTTATCTTGTTTTATTTGGCGAAGGTTTTGACAGCTTACTAGATAGCCTAGGAGAAGATCTAGTTGTTGAAGACCTGGATTCCCAGGGGAAAAAATTGTGGTCGTGTTCCGCAAGTAGCTTCTATCACAGAAGATCCGGTAAAGCTCTCCAAATTCTCAGTTTAGTTACGAAGCTAGCTGTTAATGAGTGGTTTTTTATTGAGAGTTTTCAATTTTGATGTCATTGCAGGGTAATAAGCTACAATAGTGGTCTATTTTTCATGATCCAAAAAATGAACTGGTTGGAAAATTATGACTTTTCATTAATTACTCTATCGTTTAAGTCTTTTAGATGAAAGTAATCATCTTAAGGTGAGTATTATTTGCTTCTTAATAATATCTTATTAAGTCATCTATTTGTTAATGTATCCTTTCAATAAGCCTTTGGGTTTATAGTTGCAAAATCCCTATTCATTTATGAAGCATCCTTATTCTTAAGCCTTGTTTTTCCTCCTAATCATGCTTTCGAACATGGGTATTTGTGTCACGACCCACCTTTTATTACAAATAAACTCCAAAATATAGTATATCTAGAACACACTTCTAGGCCTATTCTTCCAATATCCAAATTTACATTACCAAATTAATATATCCCGTAATTCAAGTTCTTACAACCCAAAATAAAAGTTTGCAAGTTTTACATGCCAAAAATATACAAGTATTTCTTTACACTCTTAAATAAAAGACCCATGATTCTTAAGCCATCCACCTCCAAACCTGAAAATTTTGAGTTAACAACAACATGAGCCACAGCTCGAGTAGGAAACACGCTAAATGAAAGATATGAACAGCAAAGCTTGATATACAAATATACTCTTTTTATATATAAGTATTGAAAAGTCTTTCATGCTTTCTTCTCCTTCAATATTTACAATGAAGTTGTAAAATCCCAATTCAAAGTCAAGCCAACACAACAAAAATAATCTATGCATTATATTAAGTGTTTCCAATTTTTCCTTCCCTTCAAATGCTCAAAAGAATGCTATTAAATCACGAACTCAAATCAAATCCCGAATAAAGGAAATTACCCATAAAAGTCGATACGGAAAATAACAAAGCTCATAATAGAATAGCCAACCAAATCGAATATCAAATTTACTCAACACCGAGATATAAAATTATATGAGTTGTTCACCGATGCAATCACCAACCAACCGTGCTAGACGTCTCCGGCACATGCACTTTACAAAGCAACCTATCATGCGCGCGTTTACGGACTTTCACCGATGGCATCAGGTTTACGGACTTTCACCGACGGTGTCACAATTGACCCAAGTTCCCCGGTGACCCAACTCAAAATCACGAACTATCATATTCTAAAATATCTCAAATACTTGGCCTTAAAGGCCAAATCAACTAGAATTCCTCGAATACTCACCCAAATCCATCAACTTCAACTAATGTAAAACATACTCAATTTAGTCTCCACAAACACAAAAATTATTCAAAACAACTCACATATATGTAACAAGTAAACAAAATCATATATCAACAAATCCCTGTCCTCAGCCTACTAATTGCATAAGGTAAAAATAATCCACCTGTTATAAAACAAAAATTGCCCATTTAAGTTATTATCTTTACATCAAACAGGTGGTGTGTGTAAACTAGCTCATGGTCTCATATGACTTAAAAGTCACAATCTTGGTCACTTAGAAGGTGAATCCAATACTAATGAATACCAAATATGCCAAAAGCAGTAAAATATCAACCTTAACCATGAATAACTACAAAATCCCTCACAAAAATCGTGTATAGCACACAATTCCAAACATATAAATTAGGGCTTGGCTCGTAATTTGATTACTCTACCATAAACTCGAATTAAGTGCACACCAAGGCATATACGCACTCATATTTAATCATTTAGTATAAATCCTACCTCAAGGAGTGAAATCCCAAAATGCAAGAATCTCGAATAGATGCATACCCCTTTGTCCGTAGATCACGTTTCCTTCTTGTCTTTTCGTGAGATTTGCGAGTCTTGGCCTTCAATTTTTGAGTTGAACAAGGAGGGCTTGTATGGAGTTGAGAGAATGGAAGACAGAGAGAGAACGGGAAAGGGGAAAAAAATGGAAAACAAAGAACTCCGGAGAGTTCTCAGCTGACTTCAGCCTTTTAAAGTGCAAAATTACACTATGGCCCCTTCAAGAATTAAACTATTGCTCCACCTTCTATAATGCTTTGAGTCATTACACCAACGCCCATAAAGCTAACAATTAATAATAGTTAACTCTAAAAGCTTATATTGAAAAAAAAACCTCATCACATATGGGTCCCATGCACTCGGTCCATAGCACACAACTCAAGCCCGATCAACCAAACGCGCACACACACATATATGCACGTCTATATATATATATACACACACATATATATATATATGGGGACGGTTCAATGGACACCCTAAAAAAACACCCTAAATCTTAATCTCATAGTTCCCGATCAAATTTTTATGATCCGAACCGTTCAATGCGTGCAGAATGTGATTTTAAGTATACCCGCGAGAAATTAGCAAAAAAAATGACCGGAAAAGGCTTGATTTGAGCAGTTTTTATTTGAACCGTTCAATAAAAAACTGTTCGAAACTGTTTGGATCAAGCCCTTCTTGGTCATTTTTTTTGTTGATTTCTCGCGGGTACCCTTAAAATCACGTTCTGATCACATTGAGCGGCTCGGATCGTCAAAATTTGATCGGAAACTATGAGGTGTTTTTTTAGGGTGTCCACGGAACCGCCCCGTATGTGTGTGTGTGTGTGTGTGTGTGTGTGTGTGTGTGTGTGTCTATATATATATATATATATATATATATATATATATATATATAAAATCCCTGCCTTAATTACTAAACATAATTACACACAGCCACATTAAATAAAATAAATTAATATTTAGGTCGGGTCTCTACAATTTGCGTTTTCAAAAATTGTTTTTTGATAACTTATTCCGAAGGTACATTAATTATATTTGGTGTTTGGGTTTGCATGGTTTTTAATCTAGGGATGTTCTTATTATTCTGGCATTATTAGACCGTGAAATTGGTCTGATGTGGATCTTGATTGATCAATGAAAAGTTGGTTCATGTAGTTTACTCATTTTTCCTTTGATTCTTGGCTTATGGAACTCTAACTAAAGGCAATTATTTTGAAATGTCGTTAGAGACGTACTCTTGCTTCTTGCAATTGAAAAGTTCAACTGAAAAGGATGCATAGTGAAAAACATGTGTTTTTTTATTTCGTTTTATTTGGCGAAGCTATTGACAGCTTACCAGATAGCCTAGGAGATGATCTAACTATTGAAGTCCACGATCCAGGGAAAACAATTTGGTCGTTTCCTTGCCCAAGTAGCTTCTATCACAGAAGATCTGGTAAAGCTCTCCAAATTCTCAGTTTAGTTATGAAGCTAGCTGTTAATGAGTGGTTTTTTATTGAGGGTTTTTGATTTTGATGTCATTGCAGGGTGATAAGCTACGATAGTGGTTTATTTATCATGAACCAGAACATGAACTTGTTAGAAAATTACGACTTTTCATTAATTGCTCTACGATTTTAGTCTTTTAGATGAAAATATCATCTTAATGTGAGTATTCTTTCCTTTTGAATAATATCATACTAAGTCATCTATTTGTTAACGTATCCTTTCTATAAGCCTTTGGATTTTTAGTTGCAAAATCCCTATTCATTTATGAAGCATCCTCATTCTTAAGCCTTGTTTTTCCTCCTAATCATGCTTTCGAACATGGCACAACATTATTGTGTATTTACATCTAGTTCTACAGTTAGGATTAACTCTTTAGTGATTATTTTCTTGATGAATTATAAGTAGTTTTTGTGACTATGTGTGACCAATGTTTTGATGGTGTGATGTATGCATCCATGTTATATCTTCTCTACGAAGGTTCCCAATAGCTCAATGGGTTTTAGATGTAGGGAGTATAGCGCACATCCTTAAATACTGAAATTTTAGTAGTATCTTGTATGTAGGTTCAGCTTTCTTCATCAAATCAAGAAACTATAGATGTATGCTCTAGTGTAACATAATATCTCTTTTTAAAAGTGCCCAAGATAGGCATTTGTGGTTTTGAGCTGATCTTGTGTTTATATTGGTAATAAAGGCTGTGTTTAATGCGTATCTTCTGTTGAAAGGGATAAATAGTTCTTCAAGATGTTCACTTGTATGGTTTAACACCATTCAATGTCTTCCAAAGTAACTATTGATTTTTCTGCCCATCCTCTTTTTGGTCGGTAGTGCGGTTTTGATGCAGAAACAGTAGGCATATGATGTGGTATTACGAGTCTCAATGAATGTTTAGAATTTTCAACAAAGAAATTTGCTGCTGCATGGCCCATTGAAATGGTTGCTGACTGAATTTGCATCATATTATGGTGTTTTAGATGCTTACACCTTAGTTGCACAAAGCGGGAGTGGGGGAGAGGAGGCACCTAGAAGCTCCTATAGTTGGGAGCGTTTATGTGTGTGTGTGTGTGTGTATATATATATATATATCATATGCTTTAAAAGCATGAATATATAATAAACAAACAATCCAGTTCAAGTCAGGACCTCTTACGGTCAGGACCGTCGGGACCTTCCTTTTCCCGATCAAATTTCGATAATCTAAGCTGCTCAATGTGTTGAGAACGTGATTTTAAGGGTATCCACGAGAAATTGGCAAAAAAATTGACCTGGTAGGGCTTCCTCCCAACAGTTTTTTGTTGAACGGTTCAATAAAAAACTGCTCAACTCAAGCCCTTCACTATCATTTTTTTTGCCAATTTCTCGCAGGTACCCTTAAAATCACATTCTCGGATCATCGAAATTTGATTGGGAAAGGGGAGGTTCTGACGATCCTAAATTGATCCAATTAAAATTGTGGTTAACTTGGAAACATTAATGTGTTAAAAAAATTGATTTTGATATTTTTGGCTATTTAGAGGACAATAATTACGTGGATTCAACTTTCCCCTCCCATCTTCTTTTGGTCATTTATACTTAAATTAAAATATTCAAAGAATTTAAGACTACTAACATCTGAAGTTGAATCGTCAAAAGGCTGTCTTCAATGTCTACAACTTGCCCAGTTGCTTTTAACGTCTACTTCTCCTACTCTCTCTCCCTCATTAACTAAGATAGAAAGTTACAATAAAGTGCATAGGGCCTCCCACCCACCTTTCCTCTCTATTCTATTTGTTCGTATGCCCCCCCTCTCTCCTCTTGGAATGCGCTCCTGTCTCAAGAGGAACACGCTCCCGTTGCGTTTCTGAGTCAGAAGCGCAGAATCGTGTTTCTCAAGCAAGAGCGCTTTCAACTTAGGCGTTTCCTGCAACAAGGCTTACACAAGGCTAAGGTAGTGGAATCTTGTTTCTTCCAAAATGATGTAACCCATTTATTATATGAACCGATTAAATGCAATATAGAAGGGAAATAAAAGGATGGCCGAACTTCAATTAACAAATATCATCTATCGATGGAACTTAGGTTTTAAGGTTTCTAGTTGTCCCAACAACTGGTTTACTTTGAACATTTGTGGTTATTTTTGCCGATTATGTCACTTACACTTTTAAAATTTAACAGGCTGATATTTTAGCATGTTGTCAATGTGTCTGTTATTTCCTCTCATGGATGTTATTTTGCCACACGTTTGTTGTGTTATGTTTGTTATTTTTTAGTTTGCTATGCTGCTATTGCTCCATTATGACTGTCTTGGTGACTTCTTCATTTTGTGGGTTTTGCGATATTCTTTATTCTTGCATATCTAGGATCGTGCAATAACCGGTAATTTAAGCTTAAGTATCCTAGTGAATTTGTCATGGATTTTGTTTCTTTTTTTCTCCCTGTCTTGCTTTTCTTTATAGTCGCAATAGCCTTGTTTTAGCTCTTGCTTATGGAGTGGTTTTTTTGCAATTCTTTTAGACATTGCTTTAGTCAATCCCATAATATCTTAGTTGTTTGTGTTTGATTGGATGGGCTTGGCTTGGCTTGATTTGCCCGTAAGATTGTTGGCTTTATCTTGTTTAATTTAGAACATGGGATAGGTTCAAGATCTCACCATTCTATGCATTGCATTCAACAAGGAAGCTGAAAAAATGATTGAATTTTTTTTTTCCATGTGAAATCGCTCTTCATTATGATGATAAGTAGTCGATTAGGAGAACTGCTATGTCACTACAGGGTATACTCTTCCTCATGTTTCATTATTTATATTTTATGCCTGGGGACAGATATTCTAGAGCATGAAGGAGATTGGATTACTTATTCGATTATTAACCGCAAAGCTTTCCACGAGGAGCCCCCTAAGACACACTAATAGGAGAATTATGGGTATACGAGGCCGTGTTTTACATGGCTGAGTGGAGGGTCACTCTGCTAACCGAAGCCGAAACTTACTACATGCTTTCCCCTCAACTTTGAACCTATCCATTGGTTCTGATTTATATATGTTATTAAACTGGGCAATCTGCCCAATCCGATAACACCCCAGGCACTCACTATATGAAATCAATTCTGGAGCCAAAACTAACCGTATGTACTGGGGCGGCTTCTTCCGGGGGACAAGACAATAGGCAATGGATTGATAAAGATCACCTAGGTTCAACTGATTAGGCAAGCAAGAAGAAAAATGTCTTCCCGTGAGTGTGGGAAGGCTTAAATAAAGGAAGTGGAATCAAGAAACGGGATACTTCTTGTTCCGCCTGAAACAAGAACGAAACTCCCCGATTCACCGAACCGACAGGAAAGTTCCTATCCTTCTTGAAACAGGAACTAGAACTCATTGATTCAAGTGAGTTAAAAACCATACATAGTACAAAAACTATTAATGCCTCTATCGTATATTGACCGAACTCTTGAAAGCAATTCAGCGAATCTTTTCCTGCATATTCACATTCTAGGCGCTAGCCAAATGGTGCTTAAGTAAACTGGATGGGCAGAAGTTTAAAAGGATGACGAGGCGAGGGAATCCCCATAGGAAACTCGGCCTTTGCCATAACTGTATGGAGAATGTGGAAGCTGAGAAAGTCAGGCATGACAACGCCAAGGTTGATACCAGGCGCTGTGTGATGCAAATCCAAGCTTCCCGGGTGTCTATACAATGATGAAGGCAGGATGCCGAGAAACGTGTCTCTATCTACGAAGAGCAGGCATGTGTGGGACTGTAGGACAAGGCTCTGCAAGACCCTGGCACTGATAATAAGGGACAAGTTAAGTTATTAAGAGAAAGCTCTGCCTCAGAAGTTCCTTATTCAATCAAAGAGATGCCCACAAAGCCTGTCAACTCTTAATTGAAAAAGTCCAGAACGATGGTTCTCTGACTCTGTCATTCTTTTGTTAGATGAGTCCCTTTCTTCTGTGATGGGTTCTCGGCTTGTCTCTATGGGTTTCATTCAATATGGAATTCCTTAGAACTCCTTATCTCTCTCACTCTCCAGAGAGGGACGAGCCTTTTGGGGTTGCTTTGACTTGCTCCCATACTCCTTGCCTTCTCTGTCTCTGATACAAGTAGAGAGAAAGGAAGAGATAAAGTGAAAAAGAGCTCAAAACGAGTATGTAACTGAAACCAAACTACTTCCCTACTAACTCGACCGTAGGGAGAGGGGAGAAGAGACTATAGCTTAACAACTTGACTTTAGTTCCGATAGAGTGCCGGCGAGCTTTCTTTATTGTTGAGAGAATGGGGAGTGACTCGAAAGGCTTCCGTCTCCGTTCTTGGTTTGGGGGCTTTCGGTTTGGGCCCCTCTCGATCTTATTCGTAGTGGGGGAAGATGTACATACGGAATACGAGAATTGGAACCTTCTTCATTGTGCCTTTAGCGACTCAACTCAATCAATATCAACAAGATATCCTGACCAGACTAGTCACTGTAATAGTGGGAGCCAAAATACCTATGCTTCTATCATCATGCTCTTACTTCAGCGCTAGCGAGTGGGGATAGGAAGATTGCACCTGCGCTCGCTACGGGTGAAAAAGTCCTTGCTACTTACTAATATTAAGGGATTTTTTTCTTTATCTGGATAAGCCAGCTATCCTCAGGTAATTCCATCTGCACATTCGATTGATCGATCTTAGAGTTCCTACGAACTAGTGCTACGAGGATTAAGCATGATCAGTATAGGTGTTCTTGGATTTCTTGTTTGGGCTCATCATATGTTTACTGTGGGCTTGACCTCTATCAAGTGAAAATCAATGAATGCCATTTTCCAGCTATATGAAACGTATTTTGATCATCTTTCTCTGTCCTGTTAGAAAGGAAATTGACTTGCAACAAGAATCCGCAGACGTGGAAGTCTCAGCCCAACGAAACAAAGGCAGTAGATACCACAGGCCTAGCCTAAGAGGATGACTGTGTAGAGGGCTAAAAGGACTAAAGCATGGCGTAGGCAGCGGAATACCCAACTAAGAAAACCGCTGTTCAAGTGATCTCACCTGGTGCAAGATTCCCCTGATACTGAAGTTGCTACTGTACCTGTCATTGGCTTTCATATGCTCTTCCTTCAGTCGAGCTACTTTGTCCCTCACACTCATGTTTTTCTTTTCTTTTCTTGCCACTCTTCCCGCTCGTTCGTGCTTTCCGAGCATATGATACATTATAGCCCGCGGGGATGTCAAATTACGGCCCACCGTCGCTTCAAAGAATCTTAACTGTGGAAGTGTTCCCAGTTCTTCCCAATCCTGTAACATTAGCGAGTTGTGCTAAAAAATCATAATCGAAAGGCTCATCTAAGCCGAGCAATGCTTTATTCTTCACTGTGGGGTTTACATTCGACCGTCTCGGGACATTCTTGAATCCATTTGTTCGGTCTACATCATTTACACTGACTAGGATCGGTGTCTCTTCAGAATCAGACTTTGAAGCGTCATCAACCCCAAGGATCTAGGCTTAAGGCAAGGAGTGCACTGATAGCACTTAGATCATAAGAAAGGCAGTTAGATCATAAGAAGGCAGGTAGGTAAGAATAGGAAGTTTAGAGGAGTGAAGGGGTTTAGGAGGGATGGGTATAGAATAACATAATTGACTATCATATAAAAGGCAAGTTGTATTTGAAAAGTTAAGGTAATGCATACATTGTGAACAAATGGATTCAAGGAGAAGCAGAAGAGCTACATCTTATCTTACAACTTCAACTTTCGGGGCTACAACAGTACAAATTGAGTAAGTTTCCACACTCCTGCATTTGATCAAGTTTTCGTCTCTTCTTTTTTCATGTTATGTTATTTGAACTTCTCATAGATCAAAATAGTTTATGATTTGTTATTTCTGTATTGTGCTTCAAGAATAGTTCACAAAGAGAGGTTATGCTCCCCCAAGATATTTTCGGAATCATTGGGCATGTGTGAATTGGGATTTGTGATAGTGGGTAGGTATGTTAATGCTCCCTCTGTCCCAAATTAGATGACAATTTTTGATATTTGTGCAAATTTCAATTCCTTATATTTTTCATTATAAATCTCAAAAAATATGCAATATGGATCTTGTTTGACAAATCTCAATTAGTTCTATTATACAAAGTTTTCAAATTCATGAAAAATATATTAAATTGAAAGATATAAGCAATGAAAAAATGACACAAATTTCAAAAATTGTCATCCATTTTGGGACGGAGGGAGTAGTTGTTTGTGAGTGCTCTTCCTACTCTCTATCTAGTTGAGTGGAAGTTTGTGGCTTTGAAAATTAGGGATTACGAGTATTTTGGGTGAATTGTTATTTGTGAGTGCTCAATTTGATTGGGACGTGGATATTCGGAGGTATTTGTGTGATTGAGGGATTGGGTGTTTGTGTGCTTCTATGTGGGTGCGTGTTTGCAACCAGTTATCACTAGTGAGGTTCAAACTTGAAGTTACAGATTTACAAGTTTTAATGGTTGATTACACACCAATACTTTCTACTTTCTAGTATTATGATCTTCTCAGACTTTTCTTTGCCTTGTTACATTGTGCAATGTTTTTTTCCACTCATAGCACTTAACTAATCGTAGGGGCAGATAGAAACTCTTCGTAATTTAAAAAAAAAAACATGAAAGATGGAAACTCTTTAAAACAAATACACAATAGGGTGAGATTAAGTTGACAGAATTAAATTCTTAGCAAGTTCTTGGGAATAAGTCTTGTTATGCATCTTACCCTTGTCTTGGGATGGGGCTAAACCAAGTACATCCACTTCATCAAGAAACCATGCTCATTTCCATACTAGCTGAACATATCGAAAAGGTGACACTAGCAAAGAGCTGTTTGAAGGATCTTTAAAGGCATGAATTGCCGCCCGCATAACCTAGTGTAAGTTCTTCTCACCATATTGTGAAGAGGATTAACTAATATATTTATCATTCCCAATATATTTTGGGAATCGTTGAGCATGAGTGTGTGTGAATTGGAGTTTGTGATAATGGTTATGTTAATAGTTTTTGTGAGTGTGCTCCTCCTACACTCTATTTGGTTAAGTGGACATTTATGGCTTTGAATATAAGAGAGTCTAAGTGTTTTGGGTGAACCGTTATTTGTGAGTGCTCAATTTGTATGCGACATGAATATTTGGAGGTATTTTAGTGCTTGAGAAATTGGGTGTTTGGGTGCTTCTATGTGGGTGTGTGTTTGCAACCATTTATCAATAGTAAGGATCAAATTTGAAGTTACGAATTTACAAGTTTTAATGGTTACACACCAATGAATTGTAGCGTTATGAGCTTCTGAGACGTTTATTTGCATTTTAGCTAGATTTACTTTCCCGATTCTCTATTGCTTGGTATTGCATTTTTAGCAAATATGTGAAAACTCTCTTTTGTAAATATGTGATATGCAACAACTTTCTCGATTCTCTATTTCATGCGTCATCTCTCTAGACTTCTCTTTGTTCATGTGTTGTTTTTTGGGTGTTTTTAGGCTTAGTCAAATTTATTCTAATTTACAAATGAGGCTGGACTCTATGAGTTTGCTTGTCTTCAAAATCCATTTCGAACAAGAATTTGACTGCATGATAAGGTGAGAAAAAGTAGGTGTAAGAATGGTAATGATTACATTTTTCTTGATTACAAAAAATTTACAGTCTTGACTCTACATGTTGTTTGGAGTGAGAGAGAGAGAGAGAGAGAGAGAGAGAGAGAGAGAGAGAGAGAGAGGGGTAATAAATTGGTATTTTCTAATAGAAGCACTATATGTATCTACGGAGATTACAAGTCAAATAAGTTGATGTTCTGTTAACGTTGGAAAGCTTTAAGATGGTGTTTTATGAAAATGTTTGCGACACTTGTTGAAGGACAACAATAGTTTAAAAAACGTAGCACAAATGAGACAATGTCAGAGTTGTGGATGTTTGTTGAAAAGTAGGGCAATTGAGCAGTATTTTAGAACAGCGTTAAAAGACAATGTGGTGAAACGTAGTGGAAGTTGGAAGTGCATTGAAATAGTGTTATAAGACGTCACATGGGTCATCTGGACTTGCGGAGCTTCATTTAAGAAACTTGTAAGTAGGGGTTGTAAACGAGCCGAGCCGAGCCGAACCGAATATTGGCATGTTTGAGCTCGGCTCAATCAGAATTTGTCTGGCTCGAGCTCGGCTCGTTAAACATGTACAAAGCCCGAGCTTGGCTCGTTAGTATTCGTTCTTGAATAAACGAGCCGGCTCGGCTCGAATTCGAGCTCGAATTCGTCAACTTTTCAGCCTTAATATTGAAAAATTGGCTAAACGAGCCGAGTCGAACCGAATATTGGCATGTTCGAGCCAAGCCGAGTCGAACCTATATATTTCGAGCAGAGACAAACCTATTCGTGAACCTATATATTGGCATGTTCGAGCCGAACCTTTATATTTCGAGCCGAGACAAACCTGTTCGAGCCGAGCCCTACTAGGTTCGAGCCCAGCTCATTTATCCTTCGAACCAAGCCGAACTTGCGAGCTGCTCAGCTCATTTACAGCCCTACTTGTAAGGATAGTTTAATAAAATGTTACATTTTGCAACAACTTTTTTTTCACTTGTAAAACTTTTCTTGTTGTTTGTGCTAGAATGCCGCCACCGCTACTTCTTTTATGAATTACCTTGATGTTTTCTTCATTTCTTGGCTTCTAAGATTTATCTTTATATTTAGGAAATGGAAATATTAGCTTAGTTGCGTTGGGGGTTTTGTTTTGAATTCTTTTTTTTTTTTTTGATGCACTAACCTTGCCTATAGTAGTTGCTAGTCTAATGGATTTTTGGATCTTGTTTCGAGATTCCTTTAATTGTTCCCTTGTTGTATTAGCTATTTATGTTGTGATTGGATGAATGGCTTGCATTATCCTTTGAGATTGTTGGGTACATTCTCTTCACAAAAGAGTTTTGAAGTTATTTAATTCCTTGAATCAATAATTCATTGACTATCTTATGAAATGTATAAGCGATGCATACTTGAATTGTCGAGAAAGGGAATTTATTTCCTATGCTTGCGAAGGGATCCCATGTGGGGTGATGTTCGTTAGATAGATGTCAATCTCTCGAGGTACATACTAGACTCTTTGGATACTTCACAAGGTTTTTTCGAAAGTTTCTATGGGTAATTACTACTCTTTCCTTGTCTTTGTTAATTGTAGGATATCCATGCCTAATGACCAAGCAAATGATGTCATGAAGAAGTTGTCATCCATACAAAGTACATTCGATTTGGGTTGACCGAAAATATAACACTATTTGTAAAGTTTTGATATAAATTTTTTCCCACAAAATATAGATCTCTTGCTAAAAGTTTTCGGACTCTTCTTTAGTTGAAGTTAAAAGGTCACAAAAGATTATTCTTTCCTTTCTCTTGGGCTTTTGTAAATTAGTACATAACTTGCTTCTGTTCTACTATTATAGATTTACTTCATCCATCCACACACAATTGCCCCGTCTCCCCCATCCAAATAGATACATATATATATATATATATATATGCAAAATAAAAAATAAAAAAATAAAAATTATAATAATACACAAAAATAAGAAAAGAAAGTGTCCAACAAATTTGGAGGTTTCACACGCTACTAATGATGAAATTCCTAGTGCATCTCCTTTTTGTGGTTCTGCGGGAGAAATCAAGTCTCAGGTTGAACCACAGGATAGTACTAGATTGAAGAAATGTGACCAGCCCATGAGGCTTGTAAAATGTTGTGTTGGTTTTTCTTTTTCAGTTGCGGGCATATTTTGTTATTCTTGTGCACGGTTCTTAGAGTTTAGTTTCTGGAATATACTGATAAGCAAGACCCATGCTTTGAGTTGTTTTATGCTTTTATGACTAAATTTATTTGTTAAAGGTTGAAATTAGGCATTCTGTTTGTATTACAGGAGTGCTACACCCTTCGGTTTTGTCCCAACTAGCCTCCCTACATTTCATGCCAGGTATTTCTTGTTGATTGTAAATTTTTTTTGTTCATGACTTCCTAGTTCTTAGTTATTTTTTCTTTTGACAACTTTTTTATATGTTTCTTAATCAAATTCAGTGCACAAGGGCAGTGGAATACTGTGCTTGCTTATGATGAATGTGTTCGACTGTGCCTTCATGCGTTGATGCATGGAAGCTCCCATGTTCTTGGAAAACGAATGTGCATTATTGCGCAACGAATTTAGGGGAGTTCTTTTTTTTTTTCTTGCTACCAGTATGCTATCATTTCATAAGTTCTCTTGATTTTTCAGAATATTATTTAAGAACCCTAGCAATAACTAAAACAGTAGTCTTCATGGTGCAGAACTATTGTTTGAACTAGTTTCACAATTTTAGGACTAGCGATGTGGTTGTCACACCATCACCAACATCCATCAGGAACCACCAGTGCAAACCCCAGCCATAACTAGTTCATTCATCGGAAGACCAAAAAAAAAAAAAACTACCTTCACCTTTCCCTCTCTAACTCCCAATTTAAAACCCAATTTTCGCAAAGTGTAAAAATCTAAAACTGGCATAAAGTTTTGGGATGCTATTAGAATCACAAGGACCAAGATTCGATAGGCTAAGCTGATTCGATTTTCCCACAATGTTCCAAGATGGTTTTTGGTATTAGAGTGATGCAGGGAAGCATATAAGAAGTTGATGAATGATGTAACAAGGACAATTACAAATGCAGTAGTTTAGAGAAACTCTCTCTGGACTCTTTTATTAATCAATAATCAACTTATTATATAGGTAGGCAACAAACCCAAACCCTAGTTGAAAACGAAAAAACTACCAATTTCAGAAAAATCTGAAATTATTACAGACTCAAATAATAGAGAAAAAACTTAGACTTCTCCAAAAAGAACGGACTGAAATGGAGTGTCCTACTAAGAGTTATAAGCGAAACATTTATTTTCTAAAACTGCAAAATTGGGCTTTCGGTGGCCTAAACGGCCTCAAACGGCTAAAAAACACATGGCCAAAGCAGATGTGCCTTGACCGTTGGGCTGTTTTGGATTGAACCCATGTTGGTCCAACGCCAAATTCCACCGTCAGATATTTACGATTTTGCCACTTTAGGCTTGGAATGCCTAAAGTGGTACTCCTCCTCTTTGGCTACTGCATCATCCCCCATCTAAAAAGAAATTTGGGTTGAATTTGCCTGCTCATCAGACGAGTTGTCCACTTTGAACGGTATAGTGTTTCACATTAAACACATCAACAATACAAATATGGCTTGGAAGCTTCAAATGGTAGGCATTGGGATTTATCTTCTCAATAACCTCAACGGGACCAATTTTGCGAGCAACAAGCTTGTTATAATCATGGGTAGAATAGCGGTCCTTTGTGAGGACAGCATACACAAAGTCACCAACATCAAATTCTACAAACCTCCGCTTTCTATCGGCCTCGTGTTTATACTTTGCAGTAGAGTCGCGAAGGTGGTGCTCAGTCTCTTTATGAATGCATTGCAATTGTTGAACAAAATCTTTAGCCTTTCCATGAATTCGCTTCAAGTCCGGGACCAGAGCCAAATCAATGGGGAACGGGGATTGAACTCATAGACAACCTGGAAAGGGGAAAAACCAGTGCTACGGTTAACAGAATGATTAAATGCAAACTCGGCTTGGCTCAAGAATTCTTAGTAAAACTTCTTGATAACGACTGAACAAAGGGCGATGTTCAAACGAATTTCATCAAAATTCTATCAACTTGACAACTCATCGTTTTTCAGATTATATATATTTAATTTAACTAGTTAGTTTAACTAACTCTCTTTTTAGTTCTATCTCCTACCTAGGAATAGGACTATACAATTTTTTTATCACTATAGGAAGAAGTGACAAAAATGACACTTTGGTCCCAACTCCTGAGATACTCACCCATCAGACTGCGAAAAAGGTTGCCCAGAGAATGATTCTGCCCATCGGTTCGAGGGTGGTAAGCTGTGCTAAAGTCAAGCTTAGTTTTGGCTAATCTCCATAGACAATTCCAGAAATGGCACTAGTTATACGCAATATAAGTTTCCACATTTAGGACTCAAGGGTGGATTTATTTTTATCTTAATACACATTTTAGCACATACTAATGTAAAAAAAAAAAATAGAGAGTTCATTAGAGATTCTTAGCCACCACACAAAATAAATTGGCTGGATTAGCATGGCACTGTGCGCATTTTGACATCTCTATTCAAAAGGAAATTAAAATTTTGAAAATTGACTTTTGCACTCGGCTTTTTTTATAAATGCCCTACAAAAATTGTCTTTTAGCTTCTGTGTTGTGTAATTTTAACTACCAAATGACAAATGTTGGAGTGCATTTATAAAAAGGTATAGTGCAAAAATCAATACTCCATCCTTTCCATATTGACAGTCCCATACTATCTCTCTTGCCATTTTTCAAATCAAAAAAATCAACTACTTCCGTGTATAATTTTTCAAATTTTTTCACACCGTATTAAAGATCTCGATAAGTACTTTAATTTAGTGCAAAAAATTTAAAAAATTATACACGAAAGTAGTTGATTTTTTTATTTGAAAAATGACACGAAGGCAGTGGACTCTCAATATGGAACGGAGAGAGTACCTTTTTGTCAAGAAAAAAGCATCTCCAACCCATTCTCTATTTTGGCCTCCATTTTTTGAGATGAGATTTGATACTCCGGATTTGGAGTATTGAAAAATTGCGAAGGATATCCTCCATTCCCTATTCACATTTTTGAATTTTGTAGTTTATTCATCAACTAGGTATTTGTACATTTCCTATTTTAAAAACTATCATTCAAAAGATATTCACTATACCAATATTGAATATCCTTAGCAAAAAATTGAAAAATTATTATTTGAATGTCGGAGAGAAAGTGTTAGGGGCCATTCCACTTTCTTACTTAACCTTCTTTTTGAAAAAGAATGTAATTACAAACTCAAAAATCATGTGTTTACGCAAATAATTTTTCTACCAATATAGATCTTGTTTGATAAATCTCATTGAGATCTTTAAATGGTGCAAAAAAAAATTGAAAAATTATATTTTATTTTCGTTATATTTGAGTTTGAAATTACCTTCTTTTTTAAAAAAAAAAGAAGATTTCGAAAGAAAGCAGGACGGGGTTAATGTTTGAGATATGGTGTTTAGTTTTCAACAAATTGGTCTAAAGTCCAAAAGAAGAGGTCCCAAAGCAGATTTAGTCCAGCTGAAGTTTCAGTGATGTTTAAAGTCCATTAATGAAAATATTTTGGAGTTTAAGGTCCATGAAAAGACCAAATTGCCTTTAATGAGACAAGGGCCTTGTTTGGCTACCATAAAAAAATGTCTTTTTTCATCTAAATTGACTTTAATGAGACAAAAGCCTTGTTTGGCTAACACAAAAATGTCTTCTTTTTTTTTTTTGACCATTGATCAGCGTTAACCGATGTTGACTGGTGTATCTGTTCACTTTTGGTATATCTGTTGGTTTTTTTATTTATTTTTTTGACCGTTGACTGGCGTTGACGTTGACTGGTGTATCTATTCATTTTTTGTGTATCTGTTGATTTTTTATTTTTGTGATCGGTGACCGGCGTTGACGTTGACCGGTGTATCTGTTATTTTTTTTGTATTTGTTGATATATTTGTATTTTAAGTGGAGTTTGTGGTGGTAGAGGTGGTGGTGGAAGTGGAGGTTGTGGATTTATTTTGGTATATCTGATGTTGATATATTTGTATCTGTTTTATGTTGGTGTATCTGTTTTGGTGTATTGGTATATCTGTATCTGTTTTGTGTAGTGTTGGTATATGTGTTTTGGTATATTTATATTTATTTTTTTGTATCTATTGTTTGGTTTATTTGTATCTATTTTGATACATCTGCTATTGATATAATTGTATCTGTTTTGTGTTGGTGTATCTGTTGCGGTATATCTATTATATCTGTTTTGGTGTATATGTATCGGGTATATCTGTATCTGTTTTGTTTTAAGAAAAAAAAGAGAGACTTCATTTTGGCGGTGGCGGTGGCTGTGGAGTGGTGGTGGTGACCCTAACAAAATATCATATAAACACTTAATAATCTCATCATTGAAA
>WJXA01000246.1:0-82575 GCA_014282245.1 Rhododendron simsii | reverse complement strand
AGAGAAACTATGTTTAGCTTTATTTTACGCTTCTAAGAAACTCAGGCATTATATGTTGCCTAGAATAACTTATGTTATTTCTCAAACTGATGTAATTAAGCACATGCTTTCTAAGCCAGTGCTTAGTGGAAGATTGGGAAATGGTATAGTGTCTTTAATGAATTTTGTCTTGAGTATGTGCCTCAAAAGTCGATAAAAGGCCAAGCATTGGCCAATTTTTTGGGCCGATCATCCAAATGAATACAAAGCACCAACAACGTTGGAGCTAGTACAGTTGAAAATCAGGCCATGGAAATTATGGTTCGATGGATCAAGAACTATTCAGATGGCTGGAGTGGGCATAATTCTGGAATCCCCCCAAGGCTTGAAAACCAAATATGGTTTTAGACTCAGTGAGGGACAATGTTCCAATAACCAGGCAGAATATGAAGCATTGATTATTGGACTAGAAATTTTGCTTAATTAAGGGTTAGTGTTGCTGAAATCTTTGGAGATTCTCAGTTAGTGATTAACCAACTAAATGGACAGTTTAAATGTACTAGTCCAGCGCTGATAATTTATTATCAGCATGCTAAAGAGACTGATGGATCAATTTCCATATGCTTACTTTAACTTATATTCCTAGGTTCTTTATATGAAGAGGCTGACGAAATAGCTCAAAGAGCGTCCGGCTACAAAGTTTTATCAGAAGTTGAAAAGTTTTGTCAATTAACTTTGAGGAAATCCCTGCCTATGTTACACAATAGGTTGACGGACTTCGAAGTATTAAACGTCAATGCTTTACCCATCGAAATGCTGATTGGAGGCAAGCATTGATTGAATATTTAACCAAGCCAGACAGCGTTGCAGACAGCAACCAAATTAAAGCAATGAAACTATATAATGTATAATAATGAGCTATTCAAGAGAGGAATGGATGGTCTTTCTTTTTGAAATGCTTGAGCAAGGTAAATGCATTTAAAGTAATGGCTGAAGTGCATGAGGGAATCTGTGGAGCACATCAGCTGGCATAAAAATGAGATGGTTAATAAGGAGATATGGGTATTATTGGCCCACCATCCTCAAAGATTGTATAGATTATGCAAAGGGGTGTCAAGCCTGTCAAAAAACAGGTCCACTCAAGCATTTGCCAGTCACAGATTTGCAATATGTAATAAAACCGTGGCCCTTTAGGGGATGGGCTATGGACATGATTGGGATGATTTATCCTCCTTCATTGGAAAAGCATAAATTTATCCTAGTAGCTACTGATTATTTCACAAAATGGGGTAGAAGCCCAAGCTTATCAGGAGGTCAAACAAACCCACGTAATAGATTTCATAAAGGGAATCATATACAGGTTTGGGAGTCCTCAAACAATAACAGTGGACAATGGTTCCATATTCGAAGGACGATTGGTGAAGGATTTTGCCACGAACCATGGAATTTCATTAATATATACTAGTACTTATTATGCTCAGTCCAATGGTCAAGGCAGAATCAACTAATAAAATTATCAAGAAGGGGATCCAAAAAATGGTGGATCAAAACCCAGAAATTTTGGCATGATCTGTTACTTGATGTGTTATGGGCATATAGGAATACAAAAAGGACTAGTACAGGTACCACACCATTTGCATTAACATATGGGCATGACGCTGTGTTACCCATGGAGATCACTGTAAGATCCCAGAGAGTAGCATGTCAGAATGATTTAGACACAGATCTTATCATCAGGCCATGCATATGGAATTGGAAGATATTGATGAGGCTAGAATAAAAGCCTTAAACCAGATTATGCTACAAAAAGCAAGAATAGCCAGAAGCTATAACAAAAGAGTGGCTCTTCGAAGCTTCGATGAAGGAGACCTCGTATGGAAAGTTATCCTCCCTATTAGGGATAGGAGAGTTAAAAAGATGGATTAGGAAAATGGGCACCAACATGGAATGGGCCTTTTCAAATCCATAGGGTTTTGAAAGGGGGAGCTTATCATTTGAGAAATTGAATGTTATGTTCATCGAAGGAAAATAAACGGAAGACATCTGAAAGCTTATATTCCTTCCATATGGGAGTCCTTCCACAAGAGGTAGTGTAAATAAGTTTGGTTACACACATCGATGGTTCTGACTGGCTGATTTAGTGTTGAGTGATTTGATGCTAAAAGCTTTTTTACACAAAAAATTTACTCTATTAGCATTCGAACACAAACGAGTCACCATACTACCAATCGACTATAAAGAGTCGAGAATAGCCAAGCAAGAGTTTCATTTCATTAGTACAAAAAAAAAGACCCAAGCAGGTCTAAGTACAAAACAGACCCAAGTAGGTCTGAACAAAAAAAGAAAGCAGGTCAAGTACAAAACAGACCCAAGCAGGTCTGAACAACAAAAGACCAACTCTGGTCCAAAAAGCAAAATGAAGACCATTGGTGATCTTCATAGTCCCAAAGGAGAATCTTCAAGAGGATCCTCCCTCTGGGGGACTTTTTGCCTCATGGGCCGAGAGGACGGTCGAAAGATCATCCCAGGTCCTAGCCAAGCAGAGGCGTGAAGCTGTTTCCACACACACCAGCTGGCTTCGAAGCTGAGCGATCTCACTTCGAAGGGCCTGGGACTCAGCGTGGACGTCTCTCTTCAGCTCCATGATCATGTTAGTCAGGTTGGCCAATTGACTAGTGATATCATCAAGATTTGGATGGTTTTCAGCCATGTTGTTTGTTTGAAAGAGATGCTGTGATCTATCGACGTCTAGGTGTATTTATAGCCCAAAGAAATACGGGGAGTCCGCCTCATTTATTACCATTATTAAATGGGTTGCAGACGCATAAAGCCTGGAAGGTGAAGGGTTTGAGAGCGTTAGGCGTCATACGTCAGAAGTATATGATCTTTTACAACTTACGAGGAGACGGCTAAGAAACTACTGGAATTAAATGAGTTAGTTGAAACGATTGGAATTACACTAGATCAGTTTTCGAAGTATCAACACATTTCGAAGCAAAAGTAATAAATATACATGGAATAAAGGAGCACAGTATTGGAAGGAGGATTTCTGTTTGTATTTTCCTTCATGCTATTATGTTTTCATTAATAACATTAAATAGAAAGGGATGGCTAAGAACACCAGTCTATTGGTCAAAGCCATTAGAATAAAGATCGATACATTGGTAAATAATTTCTTTGCTCATAACAGTTACACAGAAGGTTACATTGGAGAACCTATCTAGGGCATAATAGTATCACGGAGGAGGATCTCTAAGGATCAACCAACTGAGATACAAAGACTTGAACCTAGCTTCATGGGGACTTGATTCTATCTCCCTACAAAGCTCCATTGGTAGGGAGATAGAGCTCAAAGCCCATTCTTGTCTTCGAAGCAACAGCCCAATACAGGCACATCATGAGTGTTGATGTGTCTATACCTAAGGGCTTTAGGGTTCAAGGGAAATATCATGAGGGTTGATGTGGCTATGTTTCGAAGTTTTTCTTCACAAATACAAGATGAGGCTTCATGATAGTTATCTTTCTTGTAGCCTTACTTGAAAGCTTGGTTTGAATGATACTACAGGAAGGAGAAGTGGAGAAGATGATCTGTAAGTTTTTTCTTTTCCCAGAGACCTCTATTTATACTAGTAGATAGTCATTTATGACTCTTTAAGATACGGTAGGTGAGGAGTTGGCACAGTAAGCTTTTAAGCAAAAGAAAATAGGAACTAGTGTCGATCTTAATTACAGTTGTACTTATCCCAAAATTGAACAAAAAAAAAAAAAACGTATAAGCTGCGTGAAGTTACAAAAAAGGGCTTATTACATCACGAATAGTGGTTAGTAGCTCTCGAAGAGAATTAGAGTTAGCATCCAAAAGTGAAGTATGGATAGCTCTTCTTCTCTGTTCCTTTCGAAGAAAAGGAATAAGCTGTGGAAGCGTTGATTCATCCCGTAATGCTTCGTCTTCAAGCTCTGGAAAGCCATTCGAAACTTCAGCTATCTCTTCCCTGACCTTCTTCATTTCTTCTTGTAACCACTTCATCTTCTTGTCAAGTTCTGAAAGTTTGTCCCTTCGGGCTTGATAAAGAGACAGACGAGAAGCAGTCTCAAGTGCTTTGGCCTCCAATTTGTTGGTTTTCTCAATAGTTGTGCCAATGCTTTCAGACAAGAAGTGATTATAAGCAATCAATTCACTAAATTGTTTGAGGTGCTTTTGAAGAGTGAAGTTGATTGAAGAAGGGAGTCCTTGGGAAAGGGACAAGGCCTGATAGCATACCTCGAAGTGGTAAGTTAAACTATGATCAATCAAAGTAGGAAGTCCTAAATGATTTAAAGATTTCAGAAAGCTTTTTAGTGTTAGAACTTCTTCCTTTGAAGGAACATGTTTTATTCTAAAGGAAGGTAAGTCAGAAGGCATGGAAGGGTTCAAAAGTTGTTGAAGGCTTTCGAGAGAATTCGAAGAGGAAGGGAGGATGGGATCAGCAATCTGATTACAAAATTTTTCCAATTGACTCTTAAAGAGGGATATATCGAAAACCACTAAGGACAAGTCAATTGGAGCAGAGGAAGATGTGGGATGATCTTCAGAGAAAAGGGCCATGCCTGTTCCCTGCATAAGAATTATAAGTTAAGGTTAAATAGAATGTAAAACAAGAAAGGAAAGGTATGATTAAGTATCAAGAGTACCTGATCTGAGGAGGAGGTCAAACTGGAGCCTTGATCCTCAGCATTTCTAAGAATATGGCTCTTCGAAGCCAAAGTAGGGTCCATCCTTAAAGGTCCCTCCCCTGAAACCGATAAGGAAGTAAAGGGGAAGTCTCCCTGAAGAATGGGAAGTGGCCCCAGAGTCTTCGAAGGAGCCAAACTGGCCACTACCTGTGCAAAGGTTGGCTCAGTAAGGAATGACAGCAAGGCGTGTATGTCAATATCCTTTGCAGCAAAGTCTTTCTGTATAGAAAGAGCTTGAACAGGGGATGCCTGTAAAAAACAAAAGAAAGTTAGAGTAAATCCTTTCATAATTCGAAAGGCGAGTATTCAGAAGATACCTTGTAAGGGGCATCTGCTGGCATTGGGATTAAGGGTTCTATCACTTCTTGTTGAGGGCAGGAAACAAGAGCTAGGTCCACCGCCTCAACAGGGGATACAACCTGAGCCTACAAAGAAGTTAACAGCAAGTTACGAGCACAGGAGACACATGAGAATGTATGCAGTTTAAACTAACTTACCTCTTTTGGGGAGGAAGGCTTCTTTGGAGAAACAGGTCTCTTGGGAGGAGTTGTTTTCCTCACATAGCGGAGGGTCTCCTTCATCTGTCTTGTTTCACCTGGTTCAAACTCAAGAATTAGAATTACAGTAAAATCCTCTACTGAATCGTAAATGAGGAAGGAATTTACCCCTTGAGGCCAGTATCTCTGTGTCACTCTCTGTCTCTTCATCACTAGAAGAAACCTGAGGACCACGCTTCCTGGTGGTCCTTGTCCTCTTCGAAGCTGAAAGGAAAGGGGTAAGAAGGTGGCTCGGATAAATGGTATGGGGGTTTAAAAGATTAATTGGAGGGAAGGAAACCAACCTGGAGGTGCAGCTGAGGGCTCAAGATAGTGCTTAGTAGGAATTACTTCTGTAGGCTGAGAAGTAATCTTTCTCTTCTTCGAAGCACTTTCTGGAAAAGAGGTGGCACCTGTAGGATGGAATGCAATTAGGTTTGGTTTCAGCAAAAGAGAAGAGATGTTCAGAGATAATTACCTCTTTTCTGTGTTACCCTCGTAGATTGTCTTCTTGATGGAGAGGGGGGAACGACCATTGCTATTGGGGAGGCTTCGACTGGAGTCAATCTTTGTTCAACTTCGCCTCCAGCAATGTCTTCGATCCCTCCAGCCAAACCAAATTCGTTGTCAGAGGAGAAAGATGACGAGTTATTTTTTCCTCCATGCCCAAACTCAGACTTCTCGAACCCAATGTGGGCTAGAAACTGTTTGAAGGGTTTAATCCCTGAGAGGAAGGAGCAGTTGGAGTGCCACCAGTTGTCAAATGCAGGGGTGGTGCGCACTTCAGGTTCCCTAAACTCCTGAGTGACTGTTCTCCTCAATGCATGTCTGGCTTGGGCAAACCCCGTCAGAAATTGGTCAGCCATGATCGGTGATCGTTCAGACATACAGATGTTGGCGAGGCCACAGTAAGGAGTGGGTATGCCTTGAACAAAGTCCAGTTGCCTAGCAAATTGTGCAGGGCAATATACCTCTGCATGTGCTATGGACTTGAGGGTATTCGACGAGGAAATGAAGATCTCTCTGCTTGTAAGAATGTTGCCCCATGCTTGGAGAGCTCGAGAGGATCTTCCCCGTTTGTCTGCCAGAATGTCGAACAACCATGTTGGCCCAACAAGAGTAGGGTATGGATTGGGCCACTCCCTATCTGAGGCTAGACCAGCAAAAAAGCAGAGGTAGTACACCAAAGTCTGTGTTGTGCTATCCTCTGGGTGAACGTAGTTGTCACCATGAACATTGGGCGCCTCGACGACACCAGTAAGGGATGTGGGTGCTTTGAAGGGACCCAGCTCAGGAAAGTAAGCATGAAGCCAAAGTTGGATAAACCATTGGGGCCCTCCCTGCGAATGGTTCAAACCCTTCTGGTAGAAGTCGAACCCAGCTTTGTAGACATGGCCCAAGAAGCAGGAGGCGAAGTCAAACTCTTCTCCTCTAGCAAGTGCCAGTGCCAATGGAACAAATTCATTCATCACTCTTTTCCTGGAGTGGCAGAAGATGTGTTTGCAGAGGGTGTAGAGAATGTAGGCAAAAAACTCTGTCTCGGTCACTTCTCCTACCAATTTCCTTTCTCTGTGGTAGAACTGGGAAAAAGCCCCGTTGGTGGCAGTCAAACGAGTAAATCCCTCGGGAGGATGGAACTCCTTGGTAGGGTCGAATTGGGGGCCATACGGAATAAGCCCCAACATTTGGGTAACATCCAGAACTGTGGGTGCCATCATGCCACAGTTAAAGCGAAAGAAGTTGAAAGAAGGGTCCCAAAAGGCCAAGGCGGCCTGAATCAGAGGAGGATTTTGTGGGACCCCCCTTCGAAGGAGGGTAATAATTCTTTTTAAACCCACCTTCTCTAAGTCGTCCGACTTCGCAGCCAACATACGGGTGGTCCATATCTTCCAATCCTTGTCCAATGTGGGCCAACAGGGGAAGGATTTCTTTGGAAAATTTTGCCAATCGAGGTTCGAACAAGCCCGGATTTCAGCATCCCCCAATCGAGGATAGTAGAGAGAAAGGCTAGCAGGGATTTCTCCTATGAGTTGAGGGCCTAAAATATAAGTACCTTCTTCGCTAGGGTTTGGAATGAAGACCCTGGCATCGAGATAGGGCTCTTTAGTCGGTCCTGGTGTTTGTCCTGACACGAACCGTCTCAAAGCCAAAGAGGGAGTAACATGTTCTCGGGCTGCTGGATTGCTGGAAGAAGCCATTGATTCAGTTTGGGTTTAGCGTTGATGACGAGGAAAAGGAGAGAGGGTTTCTGTTCTTGGGAGTTTTGAGTTTGAGAAAGCTTGAACGAGTAGAGTGTAAGGGGTGGTTTTGAATCAATTCCGCTTTTATACTCCTGCAGGTGGGCCAGGCCTGTAGTGGGCCCGTACTCCGGGGTCCGCTGGGGTTGGTTTTTTCTCTTTAGTAGAGTTTTTTATTATTAGAATTTCTATTTTAACAATAAACCCAAGTCCAGCGTGTTGAAAAAAAAAGGAAATTTCATTGAACAAACCTACTGGATTACAAAATTGAAATTTACGTATTTACAAAAAAAAAAAAGGCAAAACAAGGGAAATTCTAGTTCCTATGAAAAGAAACACAAATTAGGCCTTCGAAGGGCCTGGGTGCTGAGAGGTTGCTTTTTTATTCTCAAAGTAATGAGGAAAGGACCAAGTAACAAGGCTATGGAACTTGTTCCATGCAAACTGGAGGAATTTCAGCTCCATTTTCCTCATGTCTTCTTTGGAGTCTGACTCCAATTTCTTCTCCAGCAGGGGCCTAAAGCGGAGCACCAAAGCTTTGGCTTTCCTTCGAAGCCGAGCCTCTTTTGTTGGACGCTTCATTTGTTGCCTTTTGAAGCGCCTTCGAAGCTTTTGTCAGCATGGCCAGGCACCACTTCGAAGGACTCAGTAGTGAAGTTATGGATTTGGTCATGTAGTTTTTCAATCCTTTCCTTAGTAAGAGCATAGTCTTGAAGGGTTTGATCGAAGCAATACGCAGCAGTATTGGCTTCGAGCCATGACTTGATCACTGGTAAGAAGTCCAGGAAGCAGTGGATTTGATAGGAAACCGCAGAAGGGATGGAACATAGCACCAGTGTTTCACAAGCCCATTTGAAATTGGTGAGTGGGACTTGTTCTTCCAGGATATGGATGTCCAGAAAGGAGAAAGCTGCAAGAAGCTGCAAAGCTTTGCTCTTGTCAGCGGAGTAGATGGAATAACCATATTGCCATTGGAAGTGAGGGTTGTTAATGGCAAGGTTATTCACCTCATTGAACCAGTCGGGCTCTTCAGGAAGAGGAATCAACTTGTTGGTCTCTTCGAAGTCAGCTGGGAAGTGTGGGGTTTGCACCTCTGTGAGCCAGAGGGTTTTTTGGGCTTGGGCCATGCGTTTGAAGTCGCAATAAGGGGCAGACCCAAGATAGTTTTCTTCCTGTTTGAGGAAAGGAGAAAATTTGAGAGAGGAATAAATGGATTCGAGCATGCCCATGTGAACGGTATCGTTACCACTCAGGGGTAGGAATTGACTCGCAAAAAGGGTTCGAAAGTGATGGAATTTATGAGGTGTGGGATCAGGCTGATCGAACCGGACCAGAATGGTGCCAGTGTTGGTATTAGTAGGGTTTTCTTCCCATGAGCCCCAGTTGGACCCATCGAACGAATTCGAACGGGTTAAAGAGGAGTCCCAACCTGTGGTGGATGGGTTGGGGGTATGGAATGTTCGATCCGAAAGGATTTTGCTTGCTAACATTCGAGGAGAGTTTGGAGGAGACATTTGAGGAGAAGGAGTTTGGCAATCGAGATTGTCCAAGATAAGATTGATTTCTGGAAGAGAGTCCATAAACTTAAGATTCCTTAATAAGGGAAAACTCGAATTCGAAGGGGTTTATGAGGGGTAATGTAATTCGTTAAACCCTATCATTAACTGCCATTTATAGGGAAATTATTGTAGCTATCTTTGGGAAGCTCAATAGACGTGCATGGGAATGAAGTCCTGTCAAGCTTCGTGCATCCGAAGTTGAAGGGATATGGGCAGAGAACGTGTGCCATTAACATTTATTTAGCATAAATAAAATGTTAATGCGGGGGGTGTGTTTACATCCTAAAAAGTGCTACCCAATGAAAAAATTCCACGTGGCCCCGAACGGTACGGCGGTTGCATAAAACCTGTCCCAGTCGAGTACCAATTACAGAAGATTGCGGGAGTTAGAAAGGACACTGTTTTATGACAAACGGTGTCGTTTTAAAGTAAACCGGTGTCGTTTGAGTAGTAATTAAACAATGATTTGGGAGGTTATTAGATCTAACCATTGAATTGGACTTTACGATCATCGAACGGTGTCCTCACTGCCTTGTTTTATAACGGAAATTAGATGCAATTGCAGGGAATCATTTTGGAAAGCAAAAACGTTGCATTGATTCACGTTGCTTGAAAATAGGAACCACGATCCAGGAAGTGGCCATGAACACCATGATCAAAGCAAGCAGGGGAAGAAGGAATTCTGGAAATGTCAAGGTAACCGTTCGAAGACCCCCCTCAACCGTTTTATGTGACCAACGTGGATATCAATCGAAGACGTGGGGGTCGAAAGCAAGTTCAGCGTCTATAAATAGAAGAAGCAATTGAAGAGAAGGACACGAAAAATCCATATCATCTGACAATTCATACAAAATGATTGCTCAGAGATCTATCTTAGATTAGTTTTAGTTTAGAGTAGGGTCTTTTTTGTAAGTTGAAGGCTTATTTGCATGTAAGACTACTTTCGATTAAATTCAAGTTTTCTTATTTCCTTTAAGCTCTTTTCTTACCAAAGAATAGTTGTTTGCAAGTTCGCTTTTGATTAAATTCAGTGTGCTTGCATTTCTTTATTATTCTTGATAGAATCTTAAGAGTGTTTGTATACAAACTTACCTTTGATTAGATTCAGGTTTGTTTGTGTTCAATCATCTTTTCTGATTTCGAAGCGCGTCAATCTTTTATTTGGTTGATACCTTAAGGAAAAATCCTCTTAGTTGAGGTAATCGAACGGATAACACAATTGCCTGATTGAAATTAGTGGTTTCAAATCATTTTGAAAAGAGTAATTTCTTCTTTGAAGTTATTTCTTTTCTGGCACGCCCGCACACAATTATTTGTCAATTGATTTGAGTTAATTCAGCCCAAACAATAGGGTCGCAGGGTGATTAGCACACCGTGACTAGTCCGGGTACTGCTCATTTTATCAAACAATGAAAAAAATGATTTTAGATTGAAAAATACTTCCCGCGGACGAACCCGGGCATCGTCGGAGTCCATGTGAACGGGGGAATGGGGGTCCAAAACTCATTTTTCGCTGCGCATGGGTATACGGCGACCATAGGGTCTCGCATCTTGCGGGGTATCTATTTCAATCTAAAATTAAACGTTTTTAAGAACTCCAAACAAAGCAGATTAATCCGGACTAGTTACAAGTGTTATGAACTCTACGATCGTGCCTCCTTTTAATTTTCTGAAAAGTTCAATCAATTCTAGGTTTTAATTAATCTCTCAATCAATACGACAAGGGTGGCTACCTAAGAGCCAGTTTAATTATTAACAACCCGAGTTTTTAGTCAGCATACATCACCGTCTTTGTGGATTCGATTCCGGACTTACCGGATATTATGCTACATCGGTTTCCGCCCTACGCTTGGGGCAATCCATTAATTTAGATCTAGGAAATCGTCAAGCATTTTTGGCGCCGTTGCCGGGGACGGTAACGTGTGTTAAGAATTCGGGTAGTTATTTTGTATTTTGTTTTCTTTTTAGTTCTTTATTTATTTTTATTTTTTTTAATTGTTGAAAAGCAAAAAAAAAAAATGGCCGACTTTGCAAGGTGGTTTGGAGGCTATATAAAACAATTTGATTGTTCAGTATCACTTCCAATATTTTATGGTATGGCATCAGAAAATCCTTTTTCGCATATTCATGACCTTGAGAATGCTTTTGCTTGCGATGAAGTGGCTTTTTTACATGTATTCCCAGCATCTTTGCGTGATAGTGCTTTAGATTGGTTTAATTTTTTGAGTCCAGGATTGACATAGAGTGAGATTGTAATACAATTTTTCAAAACTTTTAATTCCTCATATGAGACTCATATGCTTTTAGAAGAATTATCACATTTCTCTCAACAAGATGATGAGTCTTTGTCGCAGTGTTGAGAGCGATTTAAAAATTCCGTATTCTCTTGGTCGAGTTATAATTGTGAGCTTGGCAGTCTTCTGGTTATCTTTTGCCGTAGTTTAAATCCTAAGCCATGCCAGGTGGATTTTAGTTCTATTGATGAATTTCTGGATAAAAACCCTGAAGAGGCTTGGGATTTCCTAAATGACTTAACTCAAACGCTCCAATTTTGTGAGTTGACTGAAAGTTCTGAGGATACCAATTCTGATGGGAGGGAAAAAGAGGAAATAGAGCCGCTTTATTTTGATCAATTAACTGATTCTCTATCTTGCAATCAAGTTGAAAATTTTCAAGTGGATAATTCTTGTGTATTGGAAGATGAAACAACAGAGTCACTTGTAACTAGAGGTGGCAATCTCAACCCATATTGTTTAACCCGCCCAAATCCGCCCATATTTTATAATGGGTTGATATGGGTTGAACCCATATAAACCCACATTTACATGGGTTTAAATGGGTTAAAAATGGGTTCAATATGGGTTGCAATTAAAAGTCCCACCCCTGCTAAACGTGAACTACTGTTCTCTCGCTCTATACCCTGTACGCTTTACCAGACAATGAACTATCGTTTTTTTGCTAGAAAAATGTTCCAGTGATATGGGACAGTCTTATTTTTATTCAAATAGTTTTAAAAAAATTATTCGGGCCCAAAATTCTTTTTCGTCTCTCTCTCTCTCATTTTCTTCCAGCTAAAATGTTTCTCTCTCCCCCCGATTGAATCCGCAACAGCGCAGCTTCTCTTCTACACCACTACCTACCACGGATGCCCACCAACATCGACGCCCTCCCTCACCTCACCGACGCCGGTCCGACGCAACCATCGCCGGTTTCTCTCTCTCCCCGATTTAATCCAAACCTAAGTTGTGGCTTCGGCGAACGCAACAAAGATCGAAGCTGTACAATCGGTGCAATCATCGCCCTCCAAACAATTCTCTAATGCGGCTTCTGACTTTTCATCGAAGTTACGTTTCTGTTTGGAAATAGGGAAAAAAAAAAAAAACCTTAATTTTTAAAATTTTTTCAGCCTCTAATTGCTTCATTTTTATTTTTAAAAAAATTGAATTTTAACCATAAAATTTTACATTTTTGAATCCTCGACAAATCATAGAAGGGGCAGAGAAGAGAGGGGGGCAGAGAAGAGAGGGGAAGGGGAAAAAAAGGAAAGGAAAAAAAAAAGGGGGGGGGGGGGGGGGGGGGGGGGGGTCGGGTCGGGTGGGTTTGGGTTTGGCTTGACCCATATTCGACCTGACCCGTTTCAACCCGTTTATTTTTTGACCCACATTTGACCCGCCCATATTTGACCCACGACCCGTTTCAACCCGACCAAACCCGCCCAGACTCGCCCGTTTGCCACCTCTACTTGTAACTAACAAAATAGTTAGTTTACTTGAAGTGCAACAGTCTTCTCAAGAGCATTCTAGTACACTTGAGATGGATTCTTATGACGTGACTCCTGAGGAGTCGTTGCCAATAATTGTGCAAAGTTCACTTGATCTTGATGACCAAATATCCCCAGCCATAGATGTTGATGTCATCACTCCTATTGAGTATCCACCATTGCAAAAGATTGTGTTAGAACAAATTGATTTTCTTGGCGTTAATAATTTTAATGTGGTTTACCATCCATTTTTCTTAAAATTTATTAACAACTTGAAAGTTAATTTGGTTGGGAATATGCAATTGGTGGAATTTAAAATTCAAACGCGACAAAGGCAATTGAAATACTCTAAGTATTTGATTTCGTGGCATGGTCGCGTACAATTTTTAACGGAGTGCTTGAAGTGGGGTGAGATGTTACAATTTGTTGCGCTTCATAGTGTAATGAATGGTTGGATTTCACGTGATGGGAGTGAATGTCATTAACTTTTTGTATTTTGTATTTTTTTCCCTTTTCTCTTCCTTAGATTAGCTACTTTTATTTTATTTTATTTTATTTTTGTGAGGACTAACAGTGCAGGATGCTTCGTTCAAGTTGGGGGGTCTTCTTCCCGCAATATTATTTCTTGCATAGTTCTCCGTTACGAGGTGATACCTTTCCATTCTTTTTCTTTTATGTCCTATTTTTGTTCTTGCATTCAATGAGGACATCGAATGATTCAAGTTGGGAGGAGGAATTACTTTGGTAGTTTATTTTTGAAAATAAAAAAAAAAACTTGTTGGATCCTTTCTACTTGAGACTTAGAGATTGCAATATTGTTTACTTGTTGGTTGCTTGTGCTGAGAATCTGTGGGCATTTCTTGAATATTTATGTTGCATGGTAGTTCTTTTTGCTAGCTTGGCGATAGAAATTTATCCTGGCATACACTCTTAGCATCTTTGAACTGCACGTTTCTTGGACCTTGACTGCTTGTGAGTTGTGACTTGAATGCTTTCAATGGCTAGATTAGTGGAGACTGTTGCCCATGTGAGCTTTAGTGCCTTACCTTTCTTTGGAGTGGTGTCACATAAATTCTTTGTTTGTCGTAAAAAGGCTTAATCGTTGTTGATCTCATTATCTTTTGTCGTCAAGTATTCGGACTTAATGCATGCCTATTATTTCTTCTTTTGGGAATGGAAAGTTACATGGTTGTATTGCCCCTAGGAGATGATTATAGGCCATCTTTGCTACTTTGAACCGGTTCGTTTCTTTTTCTTAAACACTTTATCCCTTGCAAGCCACATTGTGCCTTTTGCATGAGCCTTTTTCTTGTTAAGCTTCACCAACCAAATTGTGTCTTGAGAATGGCGAATTAATCATGTGAAGGTTAATTTTTGAAGAGAATGGAGAAAGTGTATTTAAAAGAGATGTGCTGCAATGTGGTGTGTTCTTCCTCATAGCTAAAAAGAAAAAAAAAATTGAGAAAATAGCAAAAAAGAAAAAAAATGAAACTTGAATGAAAAAAGGGAAGACACTCATACATTTGTTTGAAGAAAGAAACGTGTGAACTTTAAAGGGGAATTGTGTGAAGGGTGAAAAATAAGAGAGATGTGGCGGAGTTGAAAAGAATGATAAGAGGTTGCACATAGTTACACTTGCTCTATGTTGTTTTAGCCGATTCTCGGACACTTGAATATGTCTTACCCAAACCTTGAAAACCTTTTCCTTACCAATGATATAACCGAATAAAAGTCCTATTTGATCTTAGTGGCAATGAGTTGTGGATTGATGGATAGATAGTCTTTAATACTTGACATTCCTTTCATGAGATCATGTGTCTACCTTAATAAGCTTTCTCTTCGTGTCTAAGTGTGTGGGGTACTTTGTCCATCCGCACACATTGAGAGTTTATTAAATGCACCTCGTTTCAAGTGTTTTCTTTTGTTGAGTGCATGACACGGTGAGAATTGAAGTCGAGACTCGGTCCGGAGAGAGTACTTGGTTGTGGTTCACTTGTGGTTAAGGTCTTTGCTCACCCACGCTAAGTTTGGATGCCATGATTAATTTCTATGTTTTGATAGCATCTAGAACTACTGTTGCGTATGCTATATTCTTGGCATTGGTTTATCAATGAGTTGCATTGCGGTTTTTGGGTTCCATGTGAGAAGGATTCACGGTGTTTTGTGGGTGATCACTGCTGAAAACCCTCACGAGACTTCACTCGTTCTACCGGGGCCGCCTGGGGGTTTAAAAGAACTATCGGTTTTAATTTGTTTTCTTTTATTGCATTTTGTTTTCTTTGCTCGGGACTAGCAAAGTGTAAGTTGGGGGGTACGTTGCGATTATTCCAATCAATTGTATATTTTTTCATATTCATTACGTATTGATTGTTTATTGCTGAGTTACGGCGCAAACCAATGTACCCTTAGTGATCGGACTTCACCCATCGTCTTAGAGGGCGAGTGTGGTGGAACCATCCATACCTTTACCCATTATGTGTTGTTGCATGTTGGCATGAATGGTCAATTGAAGGAATTAATATTTGTATGCGTTTGGAGTTGGGCTCTCATTGATGATAGAGACCGGAGACAAACTTATTATATGGAATAAGTGCAACACCCTCATTTGTTTTTTGTTTTTATTTTGTAAAGGGGTGAATTTTTGCACTTTTTTTTTTTTTTGACGAACAAGCTAAATGCATTATAATAAAACACAATATTACAGGTTCAACAAAACTGCCCTTGCTTTCACATGAGCAGCCTGCACCACTTGCCTATCCACCTTAACAACTTTAACTACATTAAAACGAGTACATAAGGAACAAAAATCCATAAGAGCTATTTGCAAGCTAAACTCAACATCTATAGGATTGAGAAGTCCTTGAACAAAAACTGCACAATCAGTACGAATGCAGATCTCCTGCAACCCTTGACTGAAGGCCCATTCCAGCACTAACAAACTAGCCCTGATTTCTACCATAGCCACCGAAGAGGAGCTACACCTAGCTACCTGGTATGCCACCTCCTACCTACCATCTCCTACTTGAACCCAAGCCATCGCACCCTTCTTTGTATTGGCCTGCCATGCACGATCCGTAAGAAAGAGAAACAAACCCTGAACATCATCCTTTCCTCTATTAAACACAAACTGCAAGTCAGACCTCTTTGAAGCAACCCCACCACCAACACTAAAATGCCAACCATCCTCCAACTCGCATTTCTTCCTAAGCTTGCATAAATTCTTGAGGCCTGAAAAACAGGCCAACACATTATCCAAAGGATTAACTAAGTTGCAGTCAACCTTATGAAATACAACGTCACTACGCACACACCAAATAGACCACAGAATAAAAATTGAGTTCCAAACCAACTCTAAAGAGGGCGCCTCCTTCAACCACTTCGTAAACCAAACCCCAAACAAAACTGGAGAGCCCACATCAAAATTAAAACCCAAATGTGAAGCCCGCCACACCCTTTTAGCAAACCAACACTGAAAAAATAGATGCTCAATTGTCTCCACCTCTTGACCACACATAGGACAATTCGGATCAACACTCACATTCCTCCTTAACAAAGCATCCTTCACGGCTAAAATCCGGTGCAAGACCTTCCAAATGAACAGCAAGTACTTTAGAGTCAAACTCAGGACCCAAACTCCCCCCCATGATCCAAACAGATCTCCAACCTTCTCAAGAACTTGACTATGAGATTTTGAAAACTGAAATAGATATGCTGACTTAACCGAAAAAACATCATTTTTAGAATGCTCCCACACCACATCATCCTCCATATTAGAGATTGGAACATACACCTCCGAAATTCTCTGCGCTATCTCTCCTGGAAAGAGCATAGAGACCAGAGGCATACGCCACACTCTAGAGCCTTGATCAAACAAGTTAGCCGCCTTGAAACTATTAAAATGCCGACACATATCCCTACCAACATAAGGATTAGAGGATTTAGGAATCCATTCCTCCTTAAAAACATCCACCTTAGTCCCACTGCCCACTCTCCATTTTAAGCCTTCGTTCAACAACTTCTTCCCCCAAAAATGCTTCTCCAACCCTGTTGTTAGAGAAAGAAGGAAAAGTGTATAGGGTGATAACTTACCCTAACACATAAAGAGTTTTATTTATATTATGTTGAGACCCATTACATAACATGACTACCCGATGTGGGACTAAACTATTCTACCACTCCCCCTCAAGCTGGAGAATAAATATCACAAAGTCCCAGCTTATTACATAACAACTCTAAACGTGGTTTGAACAATGATTTGGTGAAGATATCGGCCAACTGAGCTTCGGTAGACACAAACGGAGTAGCTAACACACCACTGTCAATCTTCTCGCGAACAATGTGACAATTTACCTCAATATGCTTGATTCTCTCATGAAACACCAGATTCGAGGCAATATGTATCGTTGTCTGATTGTCACAGTACATAGGAATGGGCAATTGCACCCGAAATCCCAACTCCTCAAGAAATGATCTCAGCCAAACAACTTCACATGTAGTATGAGCCATAGAACAATATTCTGCTTCCGCACTAGACCTTGCAACCAAAGTTTACTTCTTACTCTTCCAAGTAACTAGGTTGCCACCAATAAAAGTACAGTAACCAGTTATTGAACGTCTATCAGAAGGTGACCCTGCCCAATCTGGATCAGTAAATGCCTCAACACGCAGATGACCATTGGAACGGTAAAATAAGCCACGTCCAGGATGAGCCTTAAAATACTTCACAATGCGAATACAAGCTTCCCAATGTGGAAGATGAGGAGCAGACATGAACTGACTCACCACACTAACAGCAAACGAGATATCAGGACGAGTATTGGTAAGATAAGTCAACTTACCAACCAAGCGATGATATTGGTCTGGATGAGGAAACTCCTCCCCCTGATCAATGCAAAGCTTGACATTAGGATCCATCGAAGTCTCCACAGGTTTGGCTCCCAACAAACCTGTCTCTTCTAGAATATCCAACACATATTTTCTTTGGGACAAACTACTACCATCCTTAGACCTTACTACCTCAATACCCAAGAAATACCATAGCTTACCCAAGTCTTTAGTGTGAAACTGACTATGTAAGAACTGTTAGCTTTTCAATCCCTTTCTGATCACCTCCAGTTTTAATAATGTCATCAACATAGACAATGAGTAATACTTTCCCTCGAGCTGACATAAGGGAACATATAGAATGATCTGAGTGACTTCGACGCATGCCAAACCTTAAAACAGCCTCACTAAACTTGTCAAAGCATGCTCTAGGGGATTGCTTAAGTCCATAAAGTGCCTTGCAAAGACGACATACCTTATGATGGCCCCCCTGAGCAACAAACCCAGGTGGTTGCTCCATATAAACTTCCTCTTGGAGATCGCCATGGAGAAAGGCATTTTTGACATCAAGCTAAAACAATGGCCAACCAAGATTGGCAGTAAGAGAAATAAGAATCCGCATAAAGCAAAACTTGGCAACAGGAGAGAACGTACCGGAATAATCAACACCATAAGTTTGGGTGTAGCCTTTAGCAACCAGGCAAGCTTTGTGATGCTCAACAGTGCCATCAGGAAGATACTTGATAGTATAGACCCAATGACAGCCAACGGTAGATTTCCCAGCAGGAAGAGTAACCAACTCCCTTGTGCCATTAGTATGAAGAGCAGACATTTCATCCACCATAGCTGTCCGCCACTCAGACCGGAAAAATGCCTCCAGAACATTTATAGAAATAGAAACGGAGGAAACAATAGTAGTGAAACCACGAAAGGATGGTGAGAGATGAGCATAAGAGATAAATTGGGAAATAGGATGAAAAGTGCTCGAGATATTAGTTTAACCATATTTTACCGGGGGACGACAATTCTCACGAGTCGGATAGCGAGGGGCAGGCAGATCCAGCGACGGGGGAGAAGACAGAGGCGTGGGCACGGAGATTTCGACATACTGTAGTGGATTAGGAGGCGGAGGCGGAGGCGGTGCTGGTGCCGGAAAACAACGTACATATACCTGCAAAGGGTTGGGAGAAACAGTGGCAGTAGGAACAGACATAGGTAATACAGACTCAAGGGGAAGAAGGTCAATAATAGTAACAGGATCCAAGTAACATGGCAACGACTCATTGAACATGACATCAGCACAGACAAAGTGACGACGTAAAGAAGGAGAGTAACAATGATATCCTTTCTGGGTGTGTGAGTATCCCAGAAAGATACACTTAAAAGACTGAGAATCAAGTTTACTCCTATCAAGGTCAAAAGCATGAATATAACAGGTACACCTAAAAACTTGAGGAGGGAGAGAGTGGAGAGGTTGACCAGGAAATAACACCGTATGGGGAGCTTGATCACCTAAGACCGTAGAAGGCATACGGTTGATTAGGTAACATGCAGTGAGAACGACGCCACTCCAATAGGACTTAGGAACCTACATTTGAAATAATAGAGCACGCATAACCTCAGATAAGTGCCTAATCTTGCGCTTAACAACTCTATTTTGTTGTGGAGTCCGAGAGCACGACGATTGGTGAACAATGCCATGATCAGCGAAAAACTGAGAAAGTAAATGGTGAAAATATTCGCGGGCATTATCTGAACGAAATATCTTAACAGAAGTATCAAATTGAGTTTTGACTTCCATGTAAAAAGTTTGAAAAATGGATTTCAATTCAAATCACTCTTTCATTAAATAAAGATATGTGATACGAGAAAAATCATCCACAAAAATAACGTAATACTGAAAATCAGAAACATTAGGCACATGAATAGGCCCCCAAATGTCTGAATGAACTAACTGAAAAGGACGTGACGCACGACGCTCAACCCTAGCTAAAAAAGTGACTCTACGGTGTTTACTAAACTCACAAACCTCACGGACCAACTTTTAATGGAACGACAGGAGGGCACAAGGTGCTTCAGACTCTGAAGAGAGGGATGACCAAGACGACAATGCTGTTGGTAGAGAGATTCTGATGTCTGAAGAGCTGCAGGCTGAGGATCAGTCAGGTAATATAGGCCACCTCGCTCAGTGCCCCCACCAATCTTCTTCCCTGTCTTGAGATCCTAAACACAAAGTCATGAGGAAGAAATGTGACGGAACAGTTTAATGATTTTGTAAGCCAGCTCACAGACATAAGATTAAATAGTAAACGATAAACATATAAAACAGATGACAAAGTAAGAGAAGAAGTGACAGGGACGGAACCAAAACCAGTAACAGCCATGGTAGAGCCATCGGCCAAGGTAACATGAGATTGTCTACCAACTGGCTGTCGATCAAAGAAAATAGATGTACCAGTCATATGATCAGTGGCACCTGAGTCAATAACCCAAGGAGAGGAAGAAGAGGAGGCAACACAACCAACAGATGTACCGGTCTGAGCGAGCGCAACAGTAGAGAATCCTATCGCATCCTGAAATGACAAAAAATGCTGGTACTCCTTAGCTGGAATAGCCACACTCTCGGCAGAAGATTGAGTAAACTATCTAGTATCTTGAGAGCTAGCAGCCTGATGAGCCTGGGAAAAAGCATGAAGATTGTAATAGAACTCTGTCGTATGATTTGTTCCCTAACAATGAGTACAAAATCTAGAATCATGACCGCGACCTCTGCCACCTCCCCCTGATATGCGACCCCCATAAGTATCAAAAACAGAATCACGGCCACCAAAGCCACAACTAAAACCACGGCCTCCAGAGTCACAACCACGACCACCAAACCCAGACTCACGACTGCCAAAGCCACGACTGTTCACCCCATAGTTGTGATCACAACTACTAAACCCAGACTCACGGCCGCGACCACGACCACGGCTAACAGAGAAAACAGAACCGTCAGAAACAGTAGAACTTAAAGTAGAACGGCCAGAAGTCAAAGCAAAAATAGACGACTGTCGAAGACGACTGAATACCTCACTAGAGAAGGTAAGTCACGACTCCCCAAAATCTGATTACCCACAGGACCAAAATAAGATAATGCACCAGATAAGAAACGAGTAACTTGCATGCGCTCACGTTGGCGCCGCATAACCTGAATATCAGTAGATAATGGATCACAAATATCCAATTCATTGCAAATGCGCTGAAACTTGGCATAATAATCTTCAAAAGAATCAGCACCCTGAGACATATCAAAGAAAGACCGATGAAGGTCATATGTGTGATGGAGATTGTCGACATCTGAATATAATTCTTTTGCTTGAGCCCACACCTCTTTAGCGGTATCACAGAACATCAGCGTACTGGCAACCTATTCTGTCATACTATTCCATAACTCTGAACGAACACAAGCATCAACAGCTTTCCATGCCCTCTATGTGGGTCCATCAGTAGCGGGAGGTTCATCAATCAAAATGGAGTCCTCAGATTGACCCATATAATACATCTCAACAGCTTTAGCCCAAAGAACATAATTGCCCCCATTTAATGGTGTTGTGGTAATAGGGCGCCTCTCGCGAGACCAAGAACCACTCGATGAGCTACCAACGAGAGTAGAACCAGAGTTAGAAATAATACCAGACTCAGAATCCTTCTCCTGCTCAGACATTTTACCTGTCAACAGAGAGGCAACAACCAATGACTAGTAAATAACCAGTACACAACCAAATCTATACCAACCAAGTGAAATATCAATAACTACTGATCAACAACATCAATTAATATACTAACACCGTCATCAAACTACATCCGTACTCAACATCAACAACTCCAACATAGCAGATCCGTCACAACTAATAACTGCAGACTCCGTAAATCAAAGCAAACAACCGCTGAACCCAATTGCATGAACAGCAACAAATAACATCTAGAAGACGATAACGCATGAAAAGGTAAGCAAATAAGCAGTCAAAGACACAATACCAGAGGCAGAACAGCAATAGAACAAGAAAAGCAAGGCGATGAACAGTACCGTCAGTGAACAGTACCGTCATGAATAGTAAACAGTGAACAGTAACGTCGTGAACAGTAATCGGTGAACAGTAATGTTGTGAACAGTGCATGGGAACAGTAATTGGTGAGTTAGGATTAGGGATAAGGCATAGGCTGGGATTAGGATTATGATTTTACGGATTATGTGTAGAGGTTAAGGTTTAGGCTAGGGTTGTGGTGGTTTAAAATTAAGGTCAAGATCCCGCTCTGATACCATATTGTAAGAGAAAGAAGGAAAAGTGTATAGGGTGATAACTTACCATAACACATAAAGAGCTTTATTTATATTATGTTGAGACCCATTACATAACATGACTACCCGATGTGGGACTAAACTATTCTAACACGCATTAGAAGCTGCCTTAGCATTAAGAAAGCGTAACAACCCCGATTTTTAACAAATAAAAATCTCGTTGTTATTTTAAATTTGCTTATTTTCTATTTGAGTGGCTATATGATTTTCTTGATTATTTCCCGTCATAGTTAAATTTTGGTCATTTGGTTGATTCTTGACTAGAAGCCCTACTTGGCTAATTTAGTTAGCTTCTAATCGATTAGTTGGAGAAACCGAACTAGAAAGTCACCTAGTTACCGCAAATGGACCATTTTGCCCCTCATTAACCCTTTTGAACCTTTTTGACCCTAGACTAAGAATTGATTATTCTTTTTCTTTTAATTATGTTGGTTTTATTCTTTGTCCATTGGATAATAAAAGTTAGGGAAACTATTATCCATTGGATAATAGAAACCCCAATTCTTTATATTAAAAGTATACTTGGCTAAGTACTTTTATCTTTTAAAAATGGACTTTTAAAATACTTTAAAGGACATTTTTGATTAGTTTACTATATTATTTCCCTAGCAACTATTGTCCATTGGATAATAGAAGTTAGGGGATTTATTACCCAATGGGTAAAAGGGTTAGTCTTTCAAAGTACCATGGGATTTATTAAACTAGTCTTTTCCTTTAAACCCATGTGAGGAAGTACTTATATTTTATTATGTTGTACTTAGTAGACTTAAAAACCCTAAGATTCTTAAAGTACCTTTTACTTATTTTATGATGGGGTTTTAAACTACTTAAGGTACAAGGTACCCATGGTTATATTATTTTAGTACATGGAAGACTAAAGTAATGCCTTAAGGACCATGTGTTTATTAGTTGTTCAAATCTTAGCCCTTAAGTTTCTTGACTCAAGGTACCAAAGTACCATTACTTTATTATTCTTTCTTGCATTATATATATAGATATTTATGTAGTGTACTAGTGCAAGGGAGAGAGAGAGAGGAGAGATGAGCCGAGAGAGAGAGAGAGAGGAGGAGAGATTCGGCCAAAGGGAGGGAGAGAGAGAGAGAGAGGAAGGAAGGAAGAAGAAGGGTTAGTTGTACCATGCTTGATCTTTCTTTGTCCTTTCAAATCCTTGGGAAATATTCTCCTAGCCAAAATCTATCTTCTCCTTGTCCTTTCTTGGATGGTTTCACACTAGAATCTTGTACAACTACCAATAGTTTAATCTTGTTCACACATTTTATCTTCCAAGAAGGACCAATCTAGCCATGCAAGTCTAGGGTTAGGCCTTTGATCTTCCATGATGGCATGACAAGTGTCAATTGAGGTAGAAAGAGAGAGAGGGGGGCCGGCCTTGAGAGAGGAGAAAGAGAGCCAAGGTCTTGGCCTATAAATAGAAGCCATTCCAAGCTTCAAAACTCACACCTTCAAAGCTTTGCTCTTCCTTCTCTCTAGAAACCATTTCTGTTTTTCTGGGCAGCTTACTGTCCCTTTGGAAATCCCTAGTTTTCTCTTGCTTCGAGTAGTTTTTAGAGCCAACTTCCTTCAGAAAAGTTGTAGAGGACTTCGAAACCTTCAAGTTAGACCCAAGAATCACCCTAATCGGTGAAGAAATGACAAAGATATTTGTCATTCAAAGTTCAGTAAAAATCTCGGATTTTTATTTCCAGACAGCTTACTGTCTCTTTCTTTATCACCATTTTTCTCCTTTTTAGAGTGGTTTCTAGGATCAACTTTCTTCACAAAAGTTGTAGAGAATTTCTTGAGCTTCGATTTGGACCCAAGAAAAAGCACATTCGGCCAAAGATTGACCGAGTTACTGCCATCCAAAGTTCGGGCCAGATTCGCGAGTTTCATCACCCGTGGATTTTCCACTAGCTTACTCGGCCCCGACTAGTTTCGGATCAAGGTAGGATACTCTTACCCTATCCTAAGTTATGTATGATCTTCTTATTTTCCATCTCAAGTATAACGTATGTTGTTTTGATCTCTAAGAAAGAACTTATCGTTTGGAACGAAGTATTCGTGTTTTGATCTTTTAAGATGTTTATGAGAATGCATATATGAATTGCTTATATTACTTGTGGCGTGATAAAGCATAAGTGATTTTTCACTCCAAGGGCCTCCGAACATGTGGCGTTATGCTTTAAGCGTTAATGTGAGCATAATTAGCAATATAGAGTTGAATGATCTTGTTTGTTTACAAGGAATGATTTATGCTTACCTTTGTCCTACCACGAAGTCTTTGTATGTAAACGAGACACGAGAACCGAGGAAGTAGAAACATGGCACCTAGGGTGTGGTTTTTGAAAGGATAAGTTTTTCCGGGAAAGGAAATATTTTTGAAACTACGTAATGACCATTTTGAGGGTATTACGTGAGTGGTGTGTGTGCCTATGGGAACCCGGCGCGGCGGAACCATAGTGAGGATACTTGGGAGACCGGCGCGGCGGAACCAAGGTAGGGTGTGTAGCTTGGTTATCCGCGGTACGGAGCCAATGCAATTGTATGCCAATGGGAACCCGGCGCGGCAGAACCATTGAGAGTATACTCGGGAACCCGGCGCGGCGGAACCGAGGTTGGGTGTGTATGGCTTGGTTATCCGCGGTACGGAGCCAATGCAAAAGATTTTGAAAGGCTTGGTTATCCGCGGTATGGAGCCAATGCAAATGATTTGAAAAGGATGTTTTGTAAGTAAAAACGTTAACACGGTTTACGACGAGTTGCATAGGAGAAACATGGAAATCTTGGACACCAACGAATGTGGATGTGTGATTGTTGTATTGTTGTAAATGATTTTCTGTGGTAAGATTGGTTGGGTAAGAATTTCCTATTGAGCGTTGTAGCTCACGGTGTTGGCTTTTGATGACCCTGACATATTATATTGGTGGCGACGCCGGTATAATGTGTCAGACCTCCTAGATGAACAGGGTGAGAAGTACACCTTGGAGGCCTTCGGAGCTGAGGAGCTTGCCAGAATGGAGGAGTAAGCGGAGCAGTAGTTAGGAGCCTTAGTTTCTCCTTTGTCGAATGAATGTATTCCTTTGATGTATTTATGATGAAATAATGAGCTGGACTCTCTTTATTATGTAATAAATGCCTCATTAACGTTCCCAAAATTCGGGACGTTACAGAAAGTCCATGTGGGAGCAATATTTTCCATGCAAAACCGACGAAAGAAGTGAATTACGATTTTTAAAAATCATCCACGCCATCTTAGCTAACAGCGCATGATTTAAACACCCCAAATCTCGCAAGCCCAAACCACCCCTACTCTTAGGCAAACAGCAAATACTACATTTCCGCCAAATTATACCCTTCTCCTTCTCACCATGGCACAAAAAATGAGTGACCACCCTTTTAACTTGATTCAAAAAATACACCGGAGCCCGAAACACAGAGAGCAAATAGATTGGAATAGTTAGCATGACATGCTTAGCTAAAACTCCTTTCCGACAAGAAAAATCCAAATTAACACCCAAATAGACTCCAGGTCTATCAACACATCTGACACCAAAAATACACTTTAACCAATCCATATCCCTTAATTGCATATTAGGACTAATGAACAACTCCGACTTCACAAAATTGATCTTCTGACTCGCTTGAGCACAGTAAATATCAAGCAGTAGTTTAAGACACCAAGCATGGTCCATGTTATTCTCCATAAAAATAAAGCAATCATCCGCAAACAATAAATGAGAGATACGGGGGGCACGAGGACTTACAGCAACTCCTCGGCATACATTGTTAGCTGCAAACTCCGCCAACCCATCAGAAAGTGCTTAAGCAACCAAAATGAAAAGATATGGCGATAGGGGATCTCCTTGCCGAATTCCACAAGTTGGCACGAAGAATCTGGATCTCTGCCCATTAACCAAAACAGAGAACGACACCGTGGTAATACAGTGGCGTAGCCAACCCACCCACTTCTGACTCAAACCCAAAACCCGCAACAAACTAAGAAGAAAATCCTAGTTAACACGATTGTAGACATCCTATTTTGGACTATCTAGATCAGCACGTTGGTGGTCTTTTGTTACCCCAATGATGATAAACGGTCAAAAACTCTCCGAGGTCAATGGAAGGTCGTGAGCTTTGAGTGTTGGACTCTCTTCTTTCAAACCTATTTCAAATCCCTTCAAACCCTTCAAATCTAGAGCCAAATAAGCCTCAGCAAAACCGTACCTTGCTTACGCCAGCTCCTGCTTGGCGTGCGCCAGGAAATTGCCACGTGCGGACATCGACCGTTGACTGAGTTTGACCTGGCGCACGGTAGGACATAGATGGCGTACGCATGGTCAAGGCCGGTCAAATCACCGATTTTCTGTCACGTGCTCGAGACTTTGCAACTGCCAGAGTACATTGCAGAGCCCCCTGATCATTGCATTCTGCAGGGCCATCCCCCTCTCTCTCCTACACACCCCATCAAGCTAGTCCCATGCATTTAATGCATGGGAGCTCCCTTCCTAACCTAACCAAACCCCTAACCCCAGCTGACCAGCCCCTGGTCTCAGCCTCTCTCCTCCATAAATACCCCCCCTTGCATTCATTTGCAAGGGTTAACCACATTGAAGAGCCTTGGTCATTCCTCTCTTCTCTCTCTTGTTCTTGCTCTCCCATTGAAAGAGTGAGAGATAGAGAAGCTCCATACATCCTACACTACTGACCAGTCACCATACATCCTCCATCTTCAACCCCCAAAGCTCACATCCATCCTTCCATCTCTTGCACCAAAGGTATACCACCTTTGTGTTGCTTTCTGTTTTCAACTCCTGAGGGGAACCAGAAAGGTTCTGGCTAGTAACTGATACTAGTCCAGGCCCTTCTCTGGTAAAATAAATCAGTCGTAAGGAACACACCATGGCGCACGCCAGCTTCACTAAGCCGTACGCCACCTTTGGCTGTATGTGCACTGCTGGCGTGGGGATCATGGAATGTCCATTTATTGCTTAGTTCTTTTTCTGTTATCACCTTGAGCATGCTAATAACCAGTTTACTGCTTTCTGTACATTAGAGTTATTTAAATGTAGCTCTCAATACTTGTACCTTTCTTGCTCTTTAAGGCCTCTGGGATATTTCTGGTCATGTTCCAGAACCCAGATGATGTAAAGCCAAACACTGGATATCATGCAAGCCTGGCGTACGGTCCCCATGGAGTGGCGTACGGCATGTTTGTCCAAGACCAGTGCCTGGCTCTTACATCACAGTTCAATCCTGGCCTCTTGTTCCTCCCCACTCTGTTTATGGGGTCTGCCTTGCTATTTTCATGGCTCTTAGCCATTCCTTATGTCTGTATATGTACTTAATTTATCTTATCAACTGCGTGGTTTGTCCTGGGTGTGCACTGGTCCATTCCAGAGCCCAGAGGGTTGAGAGTAAGAGCTGTAAGAAATCAGCAGGTTAGTGTATGCCAGCTTTGAGGTGGTGTGCGCAGGGTATGGTGGCGTGCAGTGGCTTGGCCATTGCGTGCCAGCATGCTGCCTGCTCACGTGCCCGACAAGCAGCGTACATCATCCCGTCGAAACCATTCACAGTGCTTATTCTCAATCTATGTTCTTACGTTTAATTCAATTCAAGAAAATCATCATCCATAAACATTTTTGTCATATAAATTGCAACTTGTTACAGTTTTAACCCCCATTAATTGCTCCCCCGCCCTAACTGGCTAAAGAATGATCAAGTGAGAGAAAAATGCAAACGTCTTTATAAAATGCCCGAGTAGAGACCGATCTCCGAATTGGGCGACAGGGGTGCCATAAAACCCTTCCCCTCTCGTAACCTGGCTCCCGAACCTCAGATGTCGAAGGTAACGACGGACCAGTCTACGCCTCTTCAAATCAAATCAAACATTTTTCAAATCAAAGCAAAACGTAGCAAACGTTCTCGAGTTTGGTTCCTTGGGTGCCTCACCGCTAAAACCCGAGTGGCGACTCTGAATCGAAGCGTTTCGCCGCGCTAATTTTCCAAGAGGGCCGCCCCCCAAACAATTTACTTTTGCAAACCAAAATCCGGCGATTTTTTGGGGCGTGTGCCCACAACGATCATACGCTTTATTCATATCCTGCTTTAAAGCAAAATAAGCTTTCTTGCCAGTCCTCTTTCTCCGTATAAACTCTAAGGTTTCATGCGCAATCATAATATTATCATAAATGATCCGCGAAGGCACAATACCATCCTGAAATGGGAAATCAAGCCACCCAAGACGGACCGAAGATGATTAACCAACACTTTCGAAATCAACTTGCACAACACATTGCACAAACTTATAGGCCTAAAATCCCCCACCCTCTATGGATTAGGGACTTTAGGGATCAAGGTGATAATTGTGTGGTTCAATTCCTTTAATAAATAACTAGAATCAAAAAAAGAAAGCACTGCAGCAGTAATCTCATTGCCCAGCCAATCCCAATTTTTCTGATAAAAAGCAGCTACGAAACCATCTGGCCATGGCGCTTTAAAGCCAGACATTTGGAACAAAGCTTTCTGCACCTCTTCAGCTGTAAATGGACGGTCCTGCTCCTGGTACTGCTCCTCCGTAAGCCTAGACTTAACCATCTTGAGCAAATCTGGATCAACTCCCACCTCACTGCCACCCCGAATTGTAGAACAGAAGACCCACAGCCAACTCCTCCACTAGATCCCTTGCACTTGAAAAGCTCCAAAAAATGGTCAAGAAACATTTCCTCAATACAATTTGGATTTGTCACTATGTTACCTGCTATATCCATAAGAGCCGCAATCCGGTTTTGTCTTGACCTGATGGTCGCCGAACGATGTAAAAATTTGGTATTTCGATCCCCCACCTCCAACCACCTTTGTTTAGAGCACTGAGCCCGGTAAAGTTCCTCTTTTTCCAGCAAACCTTCCAACTCTTGCCTAACCCCTACATCTTGCTCCAAACCACAAAAACATATCCTCTGAATTTAAGCCTCTGTTGAATTGGGACTGAATATGCGCCAATCGCCTCCGCCTATCCTCAATTTCACCTTTCAAAAAACCAAAGGACAACGTATGCCAATTCGTAAGATACCTCAACAAAATTTTCTACTTTTGCACCATTCTAAAGGTTACTGATCCCACCACAGGAATATCCCAAACTCTCCTAGTAACCTGTCTAACATCCTCACAACCAATCCAGCCTTCCTCAAACCGAAATGTACTCCTCCTTTTCGGCTTCTGCCAATGAGTATCCAAGATAATAGGACTATGATCCGACCGTTGGATCGGCAAAATAGAAAGAGATTCACTCGTGAAAATCTGATTCCACAAAGAATTCCCCATAGCCCTATCTAGCTTCTCAAAAGTAACAAACTCGGCATACCTATTATTAGACCAAGTAAACCTAAAACTGGGAATATCAAATAACCCACACTTATCCACAAAATTTTGAAGCCAGCCCAACCCCTGAGTGCACCGCCCAGATCCGGACCACTTCTCCTCATGATTAAGCACTTGATTATAATCGCCAATAATCATCACCGGCCTACAAAGCAGACCCACCTCATCAATTTCCAGAAGGCCTCTCTCTCCCTCAAAACCGGAGGACCATACATCTAAAATAAAAACCAATCCCCATTAATAGCATCCAAAATCTTCAAAAGAAACCTCATGGACTTCTTTATGACACAAGCATTTACCGAGTTATCCAAAGCCGTCCACAAACCACCCCGACTACCCATAGCATCAACCCAGTGTAAAATTTGAAACCCATATTAAGCCCCATCTTTTGTAGAGAATCCACACTACACTTAGTCTCCACAAGGAAAAGAAGATACCTGGGCCAGAGATTTCGCTGTTCGAACTGCGGGGGAATGGCCCAGCCCTCGACAGTTTCAGCTCAGAATTTTCATGGCGATGGAGGAGGTTGATGAGGGCCAACCTCCTCCAAAACCCCGTTTTTTGAATCATTGACCTTATCTTGACTCAAGCTCCTGCACCACGACCAAACAAAATGCCTAAATTCCTCTCCCAGACGTTAGTTACACTCCAATTCTTCCACACCCTCATCCCAAACGGATAACCGAGGTCTCCTCACCCTGGTCTCCGACCCAGACTCCTCATTGACAGAACTCCGCTGAAATTTTCGAGTCAAAAGAGCAACCGATCGATTCCACCGAAACCGCTGCAATTCTTGATTGACTTTCTGTATTGAAACATCCTCAATTTCCTCTTCCCACACCAGATTATCATACTCATGCATAGACCCAGTTCCCCACCCCTTCAAATCAACACCCAAAACCTCAGAGGTCGATCTTTTCCTTGAAGAAAGAACACACTGACCTTCTCCTTGGGACGAGTTGAATCGAAATTGCTCCTCCGCTCGCCGGACCTCCACAGCCCCAACTTCCTCTCCTTGCACAAAATCCCCAGAAGAAGAGGATCCCGAAGCCAAAATTGTCCCAGGCTCCACATCTGAAGTGGAGTCGGACCCCGAAAGCGACACCGACTGCCGTTTCCAAACTCCAATCTCCCGTTTCAATAACCGCCCTTTCCTCTTACGTGATCTCGATCAGCTACATTGACCACTAGCCCCAATACGAGCCAATAGGCGCACAAGAGCTACATAAGAGGTTCCCGAAGCTCTTCGAAAACCTTTGCATCTGACCTTAACCCGCTTTCTCCGTCGCCGACGAGCCAAAAGGAGAGCTCGCTGTAAAATCTTTTTCGATCGCAACTGAGGCCAAGGCGAAGTTGGAAAACCTGTTTTCCCATTACCTACTGGAGAATAAATTCTCTCCGCCTGGGGAGGAAAAGCCCACTTTTCCTCCAAATCGATACCCTTCTGCCAAGTCAGTCAACAGTACAAAACCAAAGCAAATAGTACAAGAAAATCACGTGCAGTGCTGGGTTGGACTCTAACTTGGGTTAACTAACGAGAATCAAATAACTTTTAGGACTAATTAACGAGAGTTTTAGAGTCAAAAATTAATAATTACCCTTTATAATAAAATAATCAGAGAAATAAGATCTTCATATCGGTTCAAACGAATTGAAAATTGAAGTAATTAATTTTTCAACCATGTATAGACCGTTTATATATTTAAAAATATGGTTTAAAAATTAATTATTCCAATTTTCAATCCGTTTAAACAGATGCGAAGATCTTATTTCTCTGATCATTTTATCCTAAATAATCATAATTAATTTTTGAATCTAAAGCTCTCGTTAGTTAGTCCTAAAAAAATCGTAGAATCAAATATCTTTTAGGGTCAACTAACGAGAATCTTAAAGTCAAAAATTAATTATAACCCTTTAGAATAAAATAATCAGATAAATAAAATATTCGCATTGGTTTAAACGGATTAAAAATTAGAACACTTAATTTTTTACCATATTTTTTAATATATAAACTGTCTATACATGGTTGAAAAATTAATTATTTCAATTTTCAATTTGTTTGAACCGATGTGAAGATCTTATTTCTCTAATTATTTTATTCTAGAAGGTCATAATTAATTTTTGACTCTAAGGCTCTCGTTAGTTAGCCCTAATAGTTATTTGATTCTACGACTTTCTTAGGGTTGACTAACAAGAGTTTTAGAGTCAAAAATTAATTATGATTCTTTAGGATAAAATGATCAAAAAAATAAGATCTTCGCACTAGTTCAAACAAATAAAAAAATTGGAGCAGTTAAATTTTTTTTCCGTTTGGTTTTATATGGAGGAGTGACGACAAGTGTTGAATTGATGAATTTTTAAAAAACTCAGGTGTTTATATGAAATTTAAGAAAGGTCAGGTATTTATATGTGATTTGTATGAAAGGTCAGGTGCCTACGTGAAATTTTTTCTTCAATTATTAATCTCATTTATATTTCTATCTCTCTCCACTTATTACCAAAAAACTTTCATCAAAATTTAAACCAAACAAACTATTAGATTTCCGAACTTTGAAATTTCAAAATTTTATTATTCATAGTTCAGCCCCGGTGTCAATGAAATCCTGATTCCGTCCCTGGACTAAGAAGGAAATGGTAGAAGTGTACGTAAATTGGTCTAGACATTCACATCTGTGACCATGTTAAAAAAAAAAAGGTTTCGTACAGTTGTACCATTTTATGACGTGGAAAATGAGTTGGTTTAATTTTAAAACAAGTTAGAGTCCACGCTCAGCACGACACGTGATTTCCCTCTTGATTTTGTACTGTTTGCTTTGGTTTTGTACTGTTGACTGACATGGCAGAAGGGTATCGGTTTGGAGGAAAAGTGGGCTTTTCCTCCCCGGCGGAGAGAATTTATTCTCTAACTACTGACTCAAGCCCTGGCACAACCCAATGAGAACAACACTCTGCAAAGGGACCAAAAGCCACTCTCCTCCAAGGCTCGGTTTTCCCCGAAATCGGCCCAAATTTGATTCAACAATTGGGCCCACTCTTTCCCCAGGTTCTCGTATCACTAGAAAGCCCACTGGACGGGGCCCAACACGAACAACCTCACGCTGAACTGGAACAATACCAAAGACCCAAAGGCCCACTCCAACCAATCTCATATCGGGTCTTGATATTGTTCCGTACAACCAACTCCCACTCCAACCACCTCCGGTCCATTTCTTACACCGCCGGCCCTCCTTCCTCCAGCACCCACAGTAATAAATTCACTGCTCGCTCGAAAGAGCCTTCCGTAACCCGCTGCAAGTCTACTTGAGGTGGTAAAAGAGGAAGTGAACGATTACTGTCAACTCCATTCGTTCCCAGAATAGATGATTGCGCCTCGTCGGTAGTCGAGGAGGTGGGAACTATCACCAAATCACCGACCTGGAACACTCCCAAATTTGGGTATTGGAGTCCCCAATCCCAAGCAGCATCGTAGTTCTCCAAAAAACGATCAAAATCAACTTCACTAACTGGATCTCCATTAATAGGCTCTGGCACCGCTGCTGGACTATTAGTAGGGCTACCCGGAATAGGTGCCGCCTCCTCATCATTGGAATAAAGAGCTTCTCTTACAGCCCACATATGAGTATTTCGACGAGAATGACTCCGAGCAAAAGCACAAATACGTTGAGTATAAAGAGGCCTACTTGCATCTATATGTCTCTCAGCCCCCAAACGAGAACACATGTTCTGAATCGCATCATCAACTCTTCTACGAGCTTCAATCATTGAGAGGTCACAATGAGGATAAGTATGACCAATTCTTCCGCATGCACGACAAAACTTATAAACACGCTCATATCGACACTCAATCCACCTTGGAGCACTTCCTGGAATATTCAAATAAAAACCACCAACCAGAGTCGAGTCTGGCGTCACCGAAATCCTCAGACGAAGATAGCGATAGTGCTGAGGAAAAGCCTTGTCGACATCCACCGTAAGCCAATTCCCCAAAGCCTCTCCGAAAATCTCAGCAGCTGGCATTGTAAACGCTTCGAAAGGAAGATTATACAAACGGACCCACAACGAAAACTCCCTAACCCGAAAGTTCTCATAATCATCATAAGACCGCCAACCATCAAGAACCAGTAAACCACCTCTGATAACTTGGGGCCCACGAACAAGAGCATGCTCCATATCTACTTCTGAGAAAAAACGAAAGACGAAGGAGTTCAAGCGAAGGGCAACTACCACCACAGGCTGATTCGTATGCCAAAGCTCATTAACAAACGGTTGCATGGCCCTTGTAGCAAAATGACGCCGATCAAGGAACTGCCGACCAGCAGAAACTCCGTCCTACGCCCACCCAACGACCAAGCACGGTTTGTAAGATTAAGGACAGGACCATCCTGAATATTCTGAACGGGGCAGTCAGGAAGTTGCTCTGGAAAAGGAAAATCCACTCTTTCCTCAGCAAACACAGAAACAGCAACAGACCCAGAACTAGCAGACCCAACCTCATCATCTGAGAAATCCGACATTATAAAAGAGGGACCACTAGGCAGAAAACAAACAAATAAGGAAAGACGCCAACAACCCGTCAAAGAACCACAAATAGAAAGTAGGATCACACTGGGGAAGAAAGAAGCACGTGAACAGAAGGACCACACAGAAAAAACTCGAAAGTCCACAAGAGAGACACAAAGACAGGAACAAAAGGAATAAATAGAGTCAAGATGAAGCAAACAATGACGAAAAGCGAGAAACACAGCACTGTTCCCAAGCAGAACCAAACCGTGAAAAGTCAAGAGTGAGAAGCTCTCAAGTTTAGAGAGAGAAATTTTGTTTTGGTTCAATTTTTGCACTTATGTTTGTATAATATTTTTGCCTCCCATTCTTGCATAATATATTAATTAGGGAATTAAAATAACCAGTCCCATCCTTTTACTTATATATTGATTTATTGGAAATTTTGTCTAAAAATTGATTAAGAAATAATGATTTACACCATGTGTTGGAGTGACGACTACGAGCATTGCAGATTTTTGATCTCTATCCATGGTTAAAATTATTATTTGCTTAATAGGGTTTTAGGATAAAATTATTGTAATGTGCTAAATATTTCCAATGCGCAAATAAATGTAGTGAAATGACCTCGAAGGCTATTGTTTCTAATCTTGTTAAGGGAGAGAAACTGGATGGGAAAAACTATGACATGTGGCACAAGAAAATTCAAAATCTCCTTAATGAGCAAGAAGTACTTAAAACCTTGACCAATACCATGACTATCCTCGAAGAGGGGATGATATGCGCGCAAATGTTCACATAAGCGCTCCCTAATTTATCTTTGTTAAGTCATATTTATGTTATTACTTGGTGTTTTATGCTTTTATTCTTGTGTTGTAGGTAATTGGAGGATTTGATACAAAAAGCACAAAGTTAGAACATTAAACGGTGTTTGAAGAAGCAAGTCCATATGGGTCAAGAGTTTATTAGTATTGGACTTAATTAGTACATGGCAAGACTACTGAATTGCAATCCAATTGAGTGGGCCCAATCCATTAAACTAACTGGTGGGCCCATATAAAAGGTATTAGGCCTAAGCCTGTCTCAGCCCACGAGGGTTTATTAGTCGGTTAAAAAAATAGGTTATAAAGGAGGAGGAACGGGGCTGCGGAAAGCGGGGGGCTCCTGGCGTGGAAAAAGAAACGAAAAGCTGCTGCCGTAGATATTGAACGGGGCTGCCGGGCCTTTGGTTCTGTATATTTTTCATTCACAGTATTTATTTCCTTTCAAGTTTTTGATGTTTTGTTCAATTATCCCCATTCCGATAATTAGTTTTAATTTCTGTTTTTAATTAAAGTTGCTCGTGGATCTTGTTTTAGTTTTAATCTTTTGTTTAATTTTGATTCCAAGCATGATGCAAGTTAGGGTTTCTTTTGCTTTTTGTTTAATAATGTGTGAGTAGTCATTAGGTAGGGTCGCGGGGTAATTAGCACACCGTGACTAGTTCGGATATTGCTCCTTTTATCAAACAATGAAAAAACAATTTTAAATTGGAAAATACTTCCCGCGGACGAACCCGGGCATCGTCGGAGCCCATGTGAATGGAAGAATAGGGGTCCAAAACTCGTTCTTCGCTGCGCATGGGTATACGGCGACCATAGGGTCTCTCATCTTGCGGGGTATCTTTTCCAATCTAAAATTAAACGTTTTAAAGAACTTCAAATAGAGCAGGTTAATCCGGACTAATTACAAGTGCTATGAACCCTACGACCATACCTCCTTTTAATTTTCTGAAAAATCAAACAATTTCTTAGTTTTAGTTAATATCTCAATCAAACCAACAAGGGGTGGCTACCTAAGAGCCCATTTAAATAAGTAACAACCCGAATTTTCAGTTAGCACACATCACCATATCTGTGGATTCGATTCCGGACTTACCGGATATTATGCTACATCGGTTTCCGCCCTACGCTTGGGGCAACCCATTATTTTAGGACTAGGAAATCGTCAAGCATTTTGGCGCCGTTGCCGGGGACGGTAACGTGTGTTAAGAATTCGGGTAGTTATTTTTTATTTGTTTTCTTTTTAGTTCTTTAATTTTTTTTTAATTGTTGAAAAGCAAAAAAAAAAAAATGGCCCAGTTTGCAAGGTGGTATGGAGGTTATGCAAGACAATTTGATTGTCCAGTGTCACTTCCTATATTTTATGGTTTGGGTTCAGAAAATCCTTTTTCACATGTTCATAACCTTGAGGAAGCTTTTGGTAGTGATGAAGTGGTTCTTTTACATGTATTTTCAGCATCTTTGCGTGATAGTGCTCTAGATTGGTTTAATTGTTTGAGTCCAAGATTGACATGGAGTGAAATTGTAATACAGTTTTTCAAAACTTTCAATCCCTCATATGAGACTCATATGCTTTTACAAGAACTATTAGATTTCTCTCAACAAGATGATGAGTCTTTGTCACAGTGTTGGGAGCGATTTAAATTTGTTGTATTCTCTTGGTCCAGTTTTAATTGTGAGATTGGGAGTCTTCTGGCTACCTTTTGCCATGCTTTAAATCCTAAGATATGCGATGTGGATTTTAGGTCCACTGATGAATTTCTGGATAAAAACCCTGAAGATGCTTGGGATTTCTTAGATGAATTAACCCAAAAGCTCAAATTTTGTGAGTTGACTAAAAGTTCTGAGGATACCAATTTTGATGCTAGAGAAAGAGAGGAAATAGAACCGGTTCCTGAGGATATTAATTCTGATGCGAGGGAAAAAGAGGAAATAGAGCCACTTCCTAAGAATTTTGATGCGAGAGAAAAAGAGGAAATAGAGCCACTTCTTAAGAATTCTGATGCGAGAGAAAAAAAGGAAATAGAGCCGCTTGTCATTATTGAGGGCTATATGCCTTTTGAGGAATTATTGCCAATAGTTGCACTGAATAATCAAGTACTCCCGACTCTAGATTGTGCCACCCCTGCTACTGAGTCTCCACTTTCGCAAGAGTTTTTGAATGTGGAACTGATTAATTTTCTTGGTGTTGATGAATTTAATTTAGTTTATCATCCATATCTTGTGGACTTTGTCAATGCTTTGAAAATTGATCTAGTTTGGGCTGTCCACTTGGTGGTATTTAAATGTTTGAAACGAATTCGGCAAATGTGCTACTCAAAATATCACATCTTGTGGCATGGCCGAGTTCAATTCTTGATAAAAGGTGTAGAATGGAGTACTATGTTCATTGTTTTAACTCTTGTTGGCATGATAAATGTTCGGAACTCAAGTTTGGCTACTCGTACATAAACTTTTTTTTTTTTGGTCTGGTATAGCCACCCGTTTCTCACTTGAGAAATAGGGAGAAAAGTAGTACCCGTGTCTTTCGCGTGAAGAAAATGGATGGTTTTTTTTATTTTATTTTTTTCCTTACCTTGTTTATTTCTTATAGTTATTTTTCTTGCTGTCTTGGAGGCTAATATTTTTGCAGGTTGTTCGATCCAAGTTGGGGGGTCTCCCTCTCTCTATAGATTACTCTGCTTAGCCCTCCTTTTCGAGGTGATATCTTTCCTCTCTTTTACGTTTTTGTCCATTTTTTTTTTCATACTTTCAATGTGGACATTGAATAATTCAAGTTGGGAGGAGGGATCACTTTGTTCTTTATTTTAAAGAGGAAAAATTTGAAAATTTAAAAAAAATAAAAAAAAAGTGGAAATCTTTTGCATGAGACTTGAAAGCAGTTGAGATTGGCTCTTCATTGATTGAGTTGGAGATGTGATAGTCATTGTTTGATTATATTTATGGTGGCATTGTAGTTTTTTTTGCTAACTTGTCGCGAAGAATTTGTCATGGCATTTATTTTTAGCACATTTACACTTCACGTCTATTTGGGCTTTGGTTGCTTGTGAGCTGTGACTTGATTATTCTCGATGGCTAGTTTAGTGGAGACTTATTCCCATGTGAGTTTAGAGCCTTATCTTTCTTGGAGTGGTGTCAAATAAACTCTTGTTTGTCACGAAAGAGCAAATTCGTTGTGGGTCTCATTATTTTTGTTGTCTTGTCAAGTGTTTAGAATATTTTAATTTGCCTTGGATTTGGAATTTGCATGGTTGTATTGCCCTTTGGAGAGGATTATAGGCCATTTTTGCTATTTTGAGCCAGTTCGTTTCTTCCTTTCATATATTTATCTCTTATAAGCCCGCTTGTGCCTCTTGCCTGCTAGCCTTTTTCTTGTTGAGCTTTACCACCTATATTGTGTCTTGAGAATGGCTAGTTAATGATGTGAACTAGTGAGAAAATAAGGAGATGAATGCAGTTGAAAATTGTATTTTATTGGTGGTGATCTTTCCCATTTAAAAAAGAAAGAAAGAATGAGAACAGGAAAAAAAGCAAAAAGGAAAAACACCAAACTATTGTGGAAGGAGAAATATTTGTTTTCAATGTGAGATTTTATTAAAGAGTTAGGAGGAGAGATGTGGCGAAGTTGAAAGGAGAAGAAAGATATTAAAAAAGGGGGCACACATCATTATATTTGCCCTCTTTGAGCTGTTGTTAACCTATTCTCGGACACTTGATTGTTTTACCCTAACCTTGAAATACTTTCCCTTACCTAAAGTTATAACCGAAATGAAAGTCCTATTTGATCCTAGGGGCAATGAGCTGTGATTTGGTGGATAAAGAGAGTTTTCAATACTTGGCATTCCGTTCATGAGATCGTGTGTCCACTTTGTAGAGCTTTCTTTTCGTGTCAACTTGTGCAGGGTACTTTGCTTTCATTTACATAATTTCCGCTAGCACATTTTGAGAGTAGTATGCATCTTGTTTCGAGTGATTTTATTTGTTGAGTGCATGACACGGTGAGATTTGAAGTCAAGACTCGGTCCGGAAAGAAATTTTAGTTATTTCTCACTTGTGACCGAAGCCCTTGTTCACACACGCTGAGTATAGGTGCCATGACTTATTTTTCTGACTTGATAGTGTATAGAACTGATTATGCCCGTTATCCCTTTACGATGGCTTCATGTTCTTTGTTTGGATATCATTGAGCAGTCTTACGGTTTTTCGGATTTCATGTGAAAGGATTCTTGGTGTTTTGTGGGTGATCATTCCTAAAAACCCTCACGAGACTTCACTCGCCCCACCGGGGCTGCCTGGGGGTTTAAAAGAACTATCGGTTTTAATTTATTTTTTTTAGTTGCATTTTGTTTTCTTTGCTCGGAACTAGCAAAGCGTAAGTTGGGGGGTGTGATAGGCGCGCAAATGTTCACATAAACGCTTCCTAATTTATCTTTGTTAAGTCATATTTATGTTATTACTTGGTGTTTTATGCTTTTATTCTTGTGTTGTAGGTAATTGGAGGATTTGATACAAAAAGCACAAAGTTAGAACATTAAACGGTGTTTGAAGAAGCAAGTCCATATGGGTCAAGAGTTTATTAGCATTGGACTTAATTAGTACACGGCAAGACTACTGAATTGCAATCCAATTGAGTGGGCCCAATGCATTAGACTAACTGGTGGGCCCATATAAAAGGTATTAGGCCTAAGCCTGTCTCAGCCCACGAGGGTTTATTAGTCGGTTAAAAAAATAGGTTATAAAGGAGGAGGAACGGGGCTGCGGAAAGCGGGGGGCTCCTGGCGTGGAAAAAGAAACGAAAAGCTGCTGCCGTAGATATTGAACGGGGCTGCCGGGACTTTGGTTCTGTATATTTTTCATTCACAATATTTATTTCCTTTCAAGTTTTTGATGTTTTGTTCAATTATCCGCATTCCGATAATTAGTTTTAATTTCTGTTTTTAATTAAAGTTGCTCGTGGATCTTGTTTTAGTTTTAATCTTTTGTTTAATTTTGATTCCAAGCATGATGCAAGTTAGGGTTTCTTTTGCTTTTTGTTTAATAATGTGTGAGTAGTCATTAGGTAGGGTCGCGGGGTGATTAGCACACCGTGACTAGTTCGGATATTGCTCCTTTTATCAAACAATGAAAAAACAATTTTAAATTGGAAAATACTTCCCGCGGACGAACCCAGGCATCGTCGGAGCCCATGTGAATGGAAGAATGGGGGTCCAAAACTCGTTCTTCTCTGCGCATGGGTATACGGCGACCATAGGGTCTCTCATCTTGCGGGGGTATCTTTTCCAATCTAAAATTAAACGTTTTAAAGAACTTCAAACAGAGCAGGTTAATCCGGACTAGTTACAAGTGCTATGAACCCTACGACCATACCTCCTTTTAATTTTCTGAAAAATCAAACAATTTCTTAGTTTTAGTTAATATCTCAATCAAACCAACAAGGGGTGGCTACCTAAGAGCCCATTTAAATAAGTAACAACCCGAATTTTCAGTTAGCACACATCACCATCTCTGTGGATTCGATTCCGGACTTACCGGATATTATGCTACATCGGTTTCCGTCCTACGCTTGGGGCAACCCATTATTTTAGGACTAGGAAATCGTCAAGCAGGGGACCACTGCCCAAGACCGCCGAAACATGGAAACTTATCAAAATTGGGTCAAGAATGACAGTTGTGCGCGCTTTACTATGTTAGCCAGCATGCACAATGATCTTATTGGCAAGTTTGAAAATTGCGCTACGGCCCAAGAAATGTGGAACCAGTTGAAAATTACTTTTGTTGGCACAATGGTAACTAGGTTGCGCGTTAACATTAAACTTTGACAGTTATAAAATGAACCCCCAACATTCTATGCTTGAACATTTGAGGGTTACGTCGGCTATGATACGCAACCTTACGACTGCCGGTAACGTTCTAACTGATGAGCAGCAGATTCTCTTTGTGCTTAGGTCTTTGCCTGATGAGAGATGGGATCATTTCAAGCTCACAATCACACAATGAAATGGTTAAAACCTTTAATGATTTGAAGTGTCATCTTGAGCTTGAAGCCAAGCGCCAAGATGCAAAGCGAGGCAATAAGGTTCTCGTGGTTAAACTTGGCCGGCGCGAGACAATTGGGTCTAAGCACAAAAGGCAAGGTGGCAAGGCTAAGCATGGAGAAGTTAGAGATAATGCGCCAAAAGAACGTGTTAAGAGCTGTAGAGGCAAGAATAATGAATCCAAATTCACTTGCTACAACTGTCAGAAGATTGGACACTTCGCTCGTGATTGCACTGAGCCGAAGAAGGTACCATCTTACCCTATTTCTCGCGTAGATTACTTAGTTTGCTCTCATGTATTGGTTGCTCATACTAATCCTAATTGGATTGTTGACACAGGAGCAACAAAACATGTAGCATGAGAACGAGGAGGATTTATCAAGTATCGTCGGATTCCTATTGGCAGCTAGAGTGTCTTTATGGGGAATAGTTCAGCCGAAGATGTGCTAGGAGTTGGCATTTATTAGCTGAAGTTGCAAAGTGGTCGCACATTTATTCTCTGTGATGTACTTTATGCGCCTGGAGTTCGACGTAACTTGATATCAGTTATAGCTTTAGTTGAGTTAAGATTTTCCTTTAATTTCAGCAGAGATGGTATTTCCATCTACCTAGGTAATAAGCCGTTTGGGCATGGATCTATTTCTGGTGGTTTCTATGTTTTGGGTTTGGATGGTTTGAATAATAATGCATTTATGGCTTTCATGATAATGATTGTTACTAATTCTGTGAAATGGCATGTCAGGTTAGGCAATATTGGCCAAGATAGGATGACTAGGATAGCTAGCGAAAGTCTTTTAGGCCCACTCGCTAAAGTCAACCTACCAATATGTGAGTCTTGCATGGCAAGAAAAGCGATAAGAAAATCATTTGGTAAGGCAATGAGAGCTATAAGTCCACTAGAGCTAGTACATTCAGACATTTGTGGACCCATGAATGTTAGGGCACGACATGGTGGTACCTATTTTATCACATTTATAGATGATTATTCGCGATATGGATATGTCTATTCGATCTTTCATAAATCGGAAGCATTGGACTGCTTCATTCGATTTGTTAAAGAAGTAAAGAATCAAAAAGAAAGAACCCTAAAAGTTCTGAGGACAGATCGCGGACATGAATACTTATCTGAGCAATTTAAAGGGCTCTGTGAGGATAAAGGTATCCAACAATAGTTAACAATTTCAGGTACTCCGCAACAAAATGTTGTTGTAGAGAGAAGAAATCGTACACTGTTAGATATGGTTAGGTCGATAATGGCGCATACTAACCTTCCAATTAGTTTTTTAGGAGATGCTCTATTAAGTGTGGCCTACATCCTTAACCGTTTGCCAAGTAAATCAACCTCTTCTACACCATATGAGTTATAGGCAGGTAGGAAGCTAGTCCTTGACCATTCGAGACCTTTTGGGTTATCGATCAGGTGTGCGCATTATTTTATGATATGCAAACAACCTGATGGTGGATTGACTGAGATTGATGAGTCTAGAGATGTAAATTTCATTAAACATGGTTTTTCAAGCAAAGAAGATGTGAGGAGAGATCTTAATCTTTATGAGATGTATGAATCAGAGGAAGTTACACATGTTCTCAGCGAGGGTGGGAGTTTAAATACTCATCCTATGGTCACCGAGAACAGTGGGAGTAGCTTGTCTCCTAGTGGGAGTACTCCACTAGACTATTGATTCTCAAGATCCTTCCCACGTAGGAGCCATCGTGAAAGTATTCCTCCTCGTCGTTTTGAGATTGAAGGGAAATCGTTCATGTGTGTTCGTATAATGAGGCTTTGTCTTAACCTGCTTGTAAGAAATGACTAGCTACTATGGAGGATGAGTTTAGTTCTATGGGCAAATATCAAATGTGAGAGTTGGTTGATCTTCTACTTGGGCGCAAGTCCATTGGCAATAAATAGATCTTAAAGACTGTTTTGTTGCGGAGATTCTTATTGCACCTTGATGTAGCACCCATCCTGGATATTTAGTTATTTCAATTCACATTTTTAATTTTAATACATGAAGTTGGGGTTGATTCGTAGCAGGTGGAACTTACGGGTGGTTTTATGTGGTTTAGGAGTTGGAGCATAAGTTGTTTATGGTTTCACTTGCATGTGATTATTTTCCTTGGTGTTATCAAAATATCCTGGGAGTCTCCCCATTCCTATCTTGTTTCTGCCGACACTAGAGAGAGAGAGAGAGAGAGAGAGAGAGAGGCGGCAAAGGGAAGGAGAAGAAGGAAAAAACTAAGGTGCAGGGCAGTTCTTCACAAAATTATTCAAGGTACCTAGAAAACTTGTTAATTTCTAGTATTTTTTCTGAAGGTTTATTAGTGTGTCTATTGTGTCGTGTTAAATTTTTAGAATTTTCTGAGAAGTGTAGAAAAAGATAAAAATCGTAAACCAAGCTGTGGTCGGATTCCTGTTTTTGAGCAGACAGCTTACAGAGCTGCGTCTTTCATCAATTTTTTTATAGTTAAGTAACCGTCATGGTTATGGGTCCTTATGAGTCTGAAAGATTGATAAGTTGGTGATATTTTGGAATTTGAATTACCAAAAAGTATTAAGTATTCAATTTTTAATGGATTTTCAAACACAGACTGTTCTGCTGGAAATTGTGCTTTGCTGCACAGAATTTCTGAGTTTGGAGGTGATTTTGACTAGGTTCCTTCATAGTGAAAAATCTGGGAAAAATCAAGGATAAACTTTGATATGTTTTTATGATCTCTGCCAAATTTCAGATCATGTTGAGGTATAGTCTAGTATTGGCGAATTTTACAAGTTGGTGTGTCCCTGCTGAATTTTTGTATTTGCTGCATTGACACGTTTTGGAAAAATGGTCATATCTTTTAGTCGGGTATCAGGTTTGAGCACGGGCTATTGATTCTGAAACTAGACTCTTATGCCTTTGGGAATATGTAGGGGTTGTGGCTTGTTTTGTACTAGATTAAATCAGTTTTTGATTTGAAATTGATAGATGTTCAGAATCTGCAATTTTGGGCAGTGGTGTGTGTAATTTCGGACGAGCATAACTTTATCGTTCGGACTCTATGTTGGGCAAATTTTATACCAAAATTCATGTACTGGAGGTGTAATTTCTAATGGTGGTGGTCTCATGATCTGGTTCTAAACCAATAAAATTTTATGGTCGGAATACGACAGGATGGTCATGGTTTTCAAACCGATTTTAAGCGTTATGTCATATTTATACTCTTACGTTTGGTTGGGGGCACTTCAAAGCCTTAAGATGGACATATTTGTATTCATTGGGTATCATCTAATACCTTATTAGTTTTATAATTTGGTATCAATTGATTGTTAAATGGTTTAGGGGTGTTGGTGGCCTTGTTAGCATGGTAAATATATTATAGGGTGTATCATATATGTACTCAAACATTCGAAGGGATTTGTATGCTATTAGGAGTTAGCCTATGACTAGGTAATGAGCTGGTCAGATGGGAGGTGCCAAAATCGTAAGTTTGGCGTATCTCGGTCGATTCAAAGGTGAGGGTGTTTGATGTGGTTTTTCTCCATATAATATTGCTGTGGTGATGAGAATATATCTTGCTAATTGTAGTTAGCTTTTGATATGGTTATCTTTAATGAGATATTGCTGTAGTGAAGGGGTATATCATGCTATTAATGTTTAGCTTTTGATATGTTGTTAATGTGTGCGTGTGAGGCACACCATGTCGTAAGCCATGCCATTCAATGGACGATGGTTGGGAGCATGGTATGTGGGACATGAGATAGATTTGATTGTGATATGTGTGTTTGATGAATATGCATGCTGATGGGTGTTGTTTGAACTGCCGAAGGTTAGCGTGTGAGGCATACCATGTCGTATGCCATGCCGGCTAATTGTCGGTGGATGGGAGCATGGTATGTGGGACACTTTGTCTTGGGTACATGCGATGTGGTAGACGTGTCACTGTATGTGATGTGATTATATTAATGTTTCTGTGCATCGTATGTTACTGCACAGTTGAGTGGCCAAGTTGGTTATAAATATTGTATACATTCGAGTATTACAGTTACACTAGTGATGTACATTTTTGTTGATATTCCTTCGGATATTGTGGTATTATATTGAGCGTTTCTATATCTTACACTCTCTGGCTTTCCTTTTTGGTCTGTCAGGTAGCAGGTTGCTTAGAGTGGGTCCACTACTAGTCATCGTGTTGAGAAGTGTTTGGGCTAGCCTTGGATGTTGTGGATGGTCGATCTTGTTGTAGGTAGTTGAGGAAGAAGTTGTTTTGTTTAAGTTGTAATTAAGTTGTCGGTGAACATGTTGAAGTATGAAATTTTCTAAAGTGTTGTAATCGAGGTTGTAGTTGGTTGGTCAATACGTTGACTCATTTTGTTATGTTAAGGTGATAAATCTTCCGCTGGGTATTTATTTCTGATAGGATGTGAGTTGTGGTTTGGTTTTCTGTGTGGAATGCCGTGTGGTCGCGCTGACTCGGGCCCACATTGGGTGCCGTTTCCGGGGCGGGATGTGACACTTGACACAGGGCCTAGATCTAGTGGGCCTGTGACTCTATATTGTGATAGCATGGCAGCTCTTGCTTATACCAAGGATCCCAAATATCATGGAAAATCCAAACACATTGATATTCGGTTTCACTACACTCGAGACATGGTTGCACAAGGAGAAATGGTCCTAAAGGATATATCCACGACTAGTATGGTTGTTAATCCCTTAACTAAGCCTATAGCGAGAGATGTCTTTCAGAGCCATGTTAGTAGTCTGGGACTTCGTAGGATTTGAGTTGTTTATGCTTTATTGAGACACCTTTAGATATTTATTGTTTATGCACTAATTTTTATATTCGAGTTCATTGTGATAATAAAAATCATGTTGCATTTAAATTGTTATCACTTACAATTGTATGTCAAAAGGCATAGGGTTGACCATCTCACATGGTAACCTACCTTGGCGCTGATGGGCGAGTGAGATGAAACATACTCCCTCCGTCCCAATTTGTTCCGCCTACTTTGACTTGCACGAAATTGAAGGAAATATTGTACTTACATTGACTTTTGATCAATTTTACCGTTTTACCCTTCTGAAAAAATATTACTAAAATTTTGTTAAAAAAATATTGAACCCAATCAAAGGCACTCTTGACTGTCCTGTCATGTCATGAAGAAAAGGGGGCCAAATTCAGTTTTGCCGGCCTGCCATTTGTTCTCTTTTCTTTTAACCATGTTTACAATTTGAATTTGGGAGGGAAAAAACTTCTTCTAAAATGAGGCGTAAAATGGTAATCTAGACATCTAAAAATGGAAAGTTTTGAAAGAAGCATAACATTTTGGGACATCCCAAAAAGGAATAAGGGCGGAACAAATTGGGACGGAGGTAGTAATTATTCTCTTTATATGATGCTGAATTTAGAGTATTGTCGCCTTGATTGGACCAAGATGAGGTCACTCTTGACCGAACACAGAGTCTATGTAGCCTTTGATTGAGCCAGATGGAGACCTAGATAGGGCGCAGTGCATGCGACAAATTTGAGAGTCTTGAGTAAGGCGCTTTTAGTAGCGACTGTACGTATGTCTGTATAGTGTTTTTGGGAGTGGCACAATCTTTATGGATTACTCCACCGTAGCATGTGAATCATACCACATGTGCTTTTGTCGACTATACTTAGAGGAGTGATAGCGTGGATCCCTTTTCCTATCACTGTTTGGGCTCTAAGAGTCATTTATATGACCACTCATTGCCCTTACTTGACTTGAGACTATGTCATGAAGTAGAGACTTTGTGTTGCTACTCTAGCTTGACTACCTAAAACCACGAAATGTCAAAATTCCATGGAGCATGACTGGAAAGCAGCAAGGTTAACATGGATTGACATGAGGGCTCGAGGAAGACTTTCTGGTATCACATTCGTCTATGTGGTTGGTTGTGCTGCTTCGATTGGTCCGATATAAGGAATAACGCCCCAAGCGTAGGGCTTAATACGTCATTTGAAGCATAATAATCCGGAAGACCGGGATCGTACCCAAGGGAATTATATTATGACTTGGCTCGGATTTGTAGAGTAAGCAAGGATTTCGGCTATTAGGTAGCCAACCGAGTTTTACTTTGAACGGTGGAAATTTAAAAAGCTAAATTGAAATGAATAAACTAGGTAAAAGATAGGGTAGGTCTAGGAATCACTAGCCCTCATGACTCGAGCTAGATCACATTTTTCACCAATTCACGCGATTTAAAGTACACAATTGTAGGTACCTAAACCGGGAAATAGAGATTCGAAAATCAAGCTAGCTCTAGAACTCATTTGGTAAACACCTCGAGCAACAGAGCTCTAAGCATCACGTGTGGTGAGTAGTCGATGCTCCCACCTACACGTGATCAAAGAGGTTAACACCTCGGTAATTTACCAAACGAATCCGAACCCCACATCAATTTTCAAATCCAAAGATTAAAACTTTATTGGTGAAAAATGCAATTTTTGCCCAAGCCATGGGATGCTAATCATCCCATGACCTAACCCTTGAAACTACTCACACATATCTATGAAGATAAGAGCAAGCAAAAATCTACTTAGCATAATTGAAAAGCAAGACTAGAAGAAAATTAGCTTAAACAATAGATCGGGAACTAAGCAAAAACTTTAATTAAAGCAAGAGTAGCAAAAGACAACTAATAAAGGCAGGAAATTAAGAACTAAGTGCTGAAAATGAAGAACAAAGCAAGAACAATTCAAAAAGCTGAAAAGTAATCTACGCTAGATCTAGAAATGTACTCAAAACGTTCTATTCTAATTGTTTTTGGATCTCATTACATCATCCCTTTTATTCCCCGCTCGGAATATGCTCCGAAGATGCTCCGCTAATGCCCTCGGTACCGATTGCCAAGCCTTACATTATGAGTTAAAGGCTCGGTACCGATTGAAAATATAAACTCCAATGGATCGCGAGCCAGTTAGGAGGGGGCCGGTGCTAAGCAGCTCGGTACCGATTGGAAGGATTAGCTTCGATCGATCGCGATCCCTTATCAGTTCTGAACCTTTGTTTCTTTTCCTACCTTGGCCACACCTTGGCCACGCCTTGGCCACACCTTGGCCACACCTTGGCCACGCCTTGGCTTTGGCTGTCGACCTACTCCTGCCTTGGCTGGAGAGTTTCTGCCCGAGCTGCTCCTCTTAGTTTGGCTCTGCCTTGGTTGCGCCTTGGCCACCGGGTCATTCTCAAGCCATGACACGTTTTGGGCCTTTAAAGCTTCTTATTAGGCAATTCACCTACAAAACAGCACCAACACAATCTACGAGCACAAATCATTAAAAATAACTAATTAGCAACTAAATTAACCTACAACTAGACACTAGCGCACCCTCTCATTACATTTCCGGGTGCTTATCATGTGCTTTGTGCCGGCACAAGTTATTATATTTTTACATACTATATATCAAAATGAAAAATAATTTTGAAATTTGAAGCACACCAACGCAGGGGGATTGAGCATAGCTCTGAGCTGGGACTCAAGAAGGATTAGAGATGCTCGAACCAATGTGGCTAGATTTGTCGAGGGAAATGACGAGATCTTGTGGAGTGATGTGCCATGTTAGTTTGATGAAAGCTTAATATGGTACTCCTATTTAGCTTGTTTCTTTCTCGTCGGTCACACACCTTATTTCCTATATGGAGAGAGAATTGATAAGATTGACATGGATGAGATATTTTCATATAGCCCAATGTGTACGAGTGAGAGATGTTAGAAAAATGCGTCCGTTCGGACCGGACCCAACCCACATGGGTCGCCCACATGGGTTATGTGATTGAGTTGGTTAGAAAGATGAGACAGACTCCTAATCTCTATCTGTTAAGAGAGTTCAAAGATAATAGATCACCTACATCTATTAGGAGACTTTGAACACTTGGACTTTAATCTATAAATATATTCATGCAGATATTTGGAGATACATACAATAACAAAGAGTTAGAGTTTCATCTCTCATTCTCCTCTAGAAAATATTCTCCTGTGAAATATCTTTTCTCTCTAGGGTTTTCATCTAAGAACCCTTGGATCTGTAATGTAGATATCGATAGCAGACTCTAATAGTCTCCTCTACCCGGCATGAAGAGAAGACCGTGTTCGTGTACGTAATCGGTGCTTGTGGAGCGGGCCTCAGATAGTGATAAGCACGAAGCAATTTAATTCCGTTGCACTTCAATGGTATGTTTAAGACTACTGTCATTTACGAGCTTTCGATCCTATAAAGCTAACACTTACTAATCCCATCTTATAACATTTGAGGACCTCAGGCCCTTGGAAACAACGTATTCTTTAGACAACACAAATTAATCTCGTAGAGTATATTAAAAACAATCTCTGTTGGAACTTAATTTTATGGCGTGCAACCAAATAATGCAAAATAAATTTTATGCAATCATTTTACGGGTAAAATGTTCTGAATGAAACCAATTTTGTGCGAAAAATATTTTACCTCAAGACAAATGAAGCCTTAAGAGCAAAATTTTTGCGATCCACATCTCCACATCTTTTTGTATGAGTAGGGATGGGCTGTACCCTGTTTCGTGGTAATTTTTTTTTGATTGGCAACAAAATTTTAATGAACTTGACAAAGAATACGTCGAGGTGGTCCACTCTAGATACAACGAAAACTTGAATAGTGGTAATTATTGTGAATAAGATGCAACTAAAAAACTAACTATTGAGTGAATAGAAAAGAACCTGGAAGGGTCAACTCCAGGCAATTATAAATCCAAAGTTGTCGAAGGGACGTCAAGCTGTTGAATGCTGCTGCTATTTTGTCAATTGGATTGAGCATTTTTAACTTTGGGCATCGCTGTATGTCTATATTTATGAGGGTTGGTTGTAGCACCCATGCTGGCAAACACGTCAACTCAATTTAGCTATTGCAAATCAGTCGGCCTATTTATTTCCAGTACTATTGCCATATCTCTCTTTGTTTGGAATGTGGAGGATGGAGGGGGGAGTTAAAAAGTTTGTCTCTAGCCCCTTGTTGGTTTGAGGGAACAGAGAATAAAAAAATGGCAAAATAGAGTACTATAAAGTACAATAAAAATTTTCTTTCATTTTTCTTGTTAATTATTTTCACTTCTCTTTTCTCTTATCTCTTTTCCCACAAGGTTCCAAACAAAGCATTAGGGGTTCATTGCTTTTAATCTTTTGCGAATCTTCTTGTCTGGATAGAATACATTGTCCACAAAAATATTTTACCAATTTTGGGTGTTGGTTGCATAAACTTGGATAAAACTATTTCCTAAGAAAAAGTTTTTGATTGACAACAATAATTAACTTACAAAGCGAAAAACATTAAATTACGTCATTTTCTCTTAAGGAAGAACTAACTTATTAATCCCTTCTTATTAAAAAATAAATGTACTTCATATTTTACACAATCTCTGTTGGAACTTTATTTTATGGTGTGCAAAGGAATAATACAAAATAAATTTCATGCAATCATTTTAGGGGTATAATGTTTTCAGTAAAAGAAAATTTGTACAAAAAATATTATACCTCAAGACAAACGAGTCCTCTAGAGCAAAAGTTTTGCTATTCACATCATCTTGTATGAGGAGGAATGGGGTGTACCTTATTTCGAGGTAATTATGGTGAATAAGAAGCAATTTAAGAACTAAAGATTGAGTGGATAGAAAAGGACCTGGAAAGGTTGATTTTGTATGGCGACTCTCAAGGCCAACATTTCTGATATGGGACGGTGGTTGAATGGCCTTTATTCGGGGGCTTATTCAAGTTTCATTGAACGTAATCTTTTTTGTATTTCATTTTTCTTTTTGGTCTTTATGGATTTCAATCTTTGAAGTCTGTAATTGGCCCTCTCTCGATGTATTTTTTGTCGAGCTCTTAATAAAAGGGTCATCAACTCTGGGCAATCATAAATCCAAAGTTGTTGAAGGGACATCGAGCCGTTGAATGCTAATTCGGATTCATCAATTGGATTGAGCTTTTTTTACTTTGAGCATCTATGTATGTCAATCTTCAGGAGGGTTGGTTGTCGCACCCCTTTGGACCCATTAGATTATAGCAATGATATACTCATTTCAAACTTCTCAAGAATTCTCTCTTGCCCCTAGTTTGGTTTGAGGAAAAAGAGAATAAAAAATGGACAAATAGAAAATTATGTACAGTTACAATTTTTCTTCTTTGTTCTTGTTAATTAATTATTTTCTCTTCTTCTTCCCTCTTTGTCCACAAGGTTCGAACCAAAGCATTAGGGGTTCATTGCTTTTTCTCTTTCGGAAATCTTCTATTAAGGCTCCATTTGTTTTGACAAAATACATTTTTCGCAAAAATATTTTACAAATTTTGGATATTTGGTTGCATAAACTTGGAATAAATTTTTTTTTAAAAAAAATTGGTTTATATATCCACGAGTGGAATAAACTTAGGGAGCAAAAAAAAAATTAAATTAGGTCATTTGATCTTAAGGATGAACTAGCTTAATGATACCATCTCGTAACATTTGTGGACCCCAAGCCCTTGGGAACAACTTATTCTTTAGACAACACAAATCCCGTACAAAATATTAAAAAAAACAATCTCTGTTGGAATTTAATTTTATTGTGTGCAGCCAAAAAATGCAAAATAAATTTCATTCAATCACTTTACGGGTAAAATGTTTTGAATAAAAGCAATATTTTGTCAAAAAATATATTACCTCAAGGCAAACCAAGCCTTAAGAGAAAAATTTTTGCAATCCACATCTTCTTGTATGAGGAGATATGGGTTCCTTATTTCATAGTAATTATTGTGAATAAGATGCAACTTAAAAACTAACTGTTGAGTGAATAGAAAGAACCTGGAAGGAGCAACTCCAGGCAATCATTTTTATTTGTTCAGTGATAAACACGTAAATGTTCACATTAGTGCTCTCTAATTTATCTTTGTTAAGTCTACATATATTGTTAATTGGTTTTTTAATGCTTAATTTTTGTATTGTAGGTATTTAAAGGATTTAATAAAAGAATATGCAGAATGAAAATATTAAACGATGTTCAATACTTCGGCCGCTGAAATTTAATTGGTGCAAAGCTAGTCCGGAATTGAAGAGTACAAGATTTGATGAGCTTCTTTACTAGTTGGGCTCATGAGGTACACGGCTGGAGAAAAGGAAAAGAATTAGCAAAGGCCAAGCCAGTTTCTCTCGGCAGTGGGCATGTCCCACCATATTTAGAGTTAGCCTTGGGGTTCACTTGGAAGAAAAATAAAATAGGTCGGCTGGGAGTAAAAAAGGAAGGAAAAATAAGGCTGCGCACACGTACTGTTTTTTTGGCCACAGACGAAACAGCAGCAGGAGGCAACGAAGAACGGGGCTGCCGATTGGAGGATTGTTCCGATTTTTTTTCTAGGAGCTTTAGACTTTCAGAGTTGTTATTCCTTTCAAGTTTTGGAAGCTTTGTTCAATTACTCGCACTCCGGTAATTTATTTTAATTTCATTTTTTTATAAAAGTTATTCGTTTGTGTTTTCTTAGTATTAATTTCTTGTTTATTCCTATCAAAAAAAAATGTTCTTGTTTATTTTTCTTTCTTCAGTATTAGAAACATGATTCAAATTAGGATTTCTTCTTTTTCATGCATAATGATTAGTGAGTAGTCGCATAGGTAGGGTCGCAGGAAGATTAGCACACCGTGGCCAGTTAGGGCACTGCTCCTTTTCTCAAACAATAAAAAAAAATTTTAATTGGAAAAATACTTCTTGTAGACGAATTCAGGCATTGTCGGAGCTCATGTAAACGGGAGAATGGGGGTCCAAAACTCATTCTCCGTTGTGCACAAGTAAACATCGACCCTAAGGTTTCGCATCTTGAGGGGCATCTTTTTTTTTTTTTTTGATCGGCAACAAAATTTTATTGAACTCGACAAAGGGTACATCGAGGTGATCCACTCTAGATACAAGAAAATCTTGGATCATAGAGAAGGCCAGAAGAAAAGGAAAAAAGTAGAAAAAAACAAAAAATACATTCAACATAGATTGAATGAGACCACAGTGGAATGTGGAACCATTCTCCATAAGGCAGCACTACCCCGTTCTGTATCATGCAATATCAGAATGTCAGGAAGAGAGGCAAATTTCAGAGCACCATTCATAAGAACAGCACCACAAAGGCAGTGTAGCAGCAACATCTATAACAGAAATTGTAATCAGCAGTAGCAGTAGACAGGTTCCTCCCAATTGCAGTATTCATGGGCTGCACAATTAGTGAGATGTTCTCCATGTTCAACTATTGAAACCAGAAAACCTTCAAGTGCTTTCATTTGCATCCAGAATCCTCTCCATACCTCCAGTAGCATTAAATCTCAGCATTCAGTAATAACAGGACAGGCGTGCCGAAAACAGAACAGCATTTGAACCAACAAAACATCAGATACAGCATCAGATGATCCTCTTAGCCCTCCTATAAATTTTGGAGTTGAAAAGAGGATATATTACAATAACCACAAGTTCTAGAAGTGTTCACGGGTTGCAAAGGGGAGCAAGACAAAGTCCATTTATCATATCAGCAAATAGACGAAGTATTTTCAGGATCTCTTAGCCCTCCTAGTCGTAGGAGTTGAAAGAGCAGAACAGGAATGATAACAACAACACATTCTCTTAGCCGTCCAAAGCTTTGAATATGAAAGAAAATAAAGCATCGTCCAGATATCAGGCACAATCAGCGTTGATCATAACAGCAACAACTTGTCCATGAAAATCATCGCAGTAGAGAACACCAGCTTTAGCATCAACCAGACTCTAAGACAAAGGATAAATCTTAATTGGAGCCCACAAGAGATCAAGACAGACCAAGACCGAAGGTTGGACGAAAGAGACCAAAACACAGACACGAACACAGGACACACGACCAAGACAGAGGACAAAAGAGACAGATAAGGGATAGCCCGAGACAACCACCCCAAACCAAACGGAGGACAAACAAAGACACAACCAACCACAACTCAAGAAGAGACACACACACAGAAACACAAACAAGACACATGACCAGACAGCGACAACCAAAATACAGCCCAAGACACCACCCCAAACCAAAAAGAGGACAAGCAAAAGACACAGCCAACCATAACTCAAGAGAAGATACACACAGATACACCAACCACAACCCACGGGGGACACCAACAGACAACTAAAATTGACAGTTCACCCCCCCCCCCCCCCCCCCCCCCCCCAAAAAAAAAAAAAAAACCTTCAGGGATCAGATCCGCACCTTTCTTACACCGTCCAAATTTCTTTTAAAGTCATCAACAGAGTAGTCATTCACATTGTATTTGGCTTTGATCCAAATTGCTATCCTTGTTTGAGCCAGGTTAGCCACTTCACCAACTTCCCAAACTTTATTGTTAAACACCACTTCATTTCTACTAGTCCATATTGTCCAATTAACTGCATAGAAAGATGCTTGCCAGCATAGCTTCTCCAGATTTTTGAATTTTACACTTTCCCAAAAGGAGAACAGAGCCATGAGATTAGGAGGGGTAACCCAAATCAGTTTCCACCAAGAAAGGATAGAGGACCACACACCCCAAGCAAACTGACACTGGAGTAGGACATGGTTTGGTGTTTCTCCTTCAGTATTGCAAAAAGGGCAAGTATTCAAGTTTGGAGGTAGTATGCCTATGCTTGCAAGCATTGATCTTGAAGCAATACGTTCTTGCACAGCCATCCATGTGAAGATCTCCACTTTTGGAGGACAAATGTCTTTCCATATTAAAAACAACTGCTTGGCTTCCTCAAACTCCAGATTCTCCCATAACGAATAAGCAGATTTAACAGAAAAGGTAAGATCTTTACTCCACTTCCATTGTAAACAATCTTTGTTGTTGTTATCTAATTGAACTACACTCAGAATGTGTTGCAAATTCTGGAGTTGCGCCAAGTCTCTGTTACGAAGATGTCTTTTAAACAGGAATTTCCAATTATCTGGGTTTTGGTCATCTACCATTTCAGCAATTGTAGCTTCTTTTTGTGTTGACAGCAAAAAGAGTCTAGGAAAAACAGCTTGCAGTGTTTCCTCCCCAAGCCATCTTTGAGTCCAAAATTTAATTCTTGTGCCAGAATTAACTTTAAAGACAAACCCTTGAACTATGCATTCTCCTATATCAGCCCCCATAGTCCCCACTGAGCATAAATCTTTCCAGATATTAGAGACTTTGCCCCTCCTTGGAAGTTGGGGCAGCCATGCCTGCTCTCCCAAAGCATACTTTCTTGTGATTACTTTAACCCACAATGATTCCTTCTCCTTGTTGAACCTCCACCGCCACTTGGATAGCAATGCCATGTTATGTTGTAACAGCCTTTTGATCCCCAGACCTCCCAATCTTCTGTTTCTTGTGAGCCTGTCCCAATTGATGAGATGCAGTTTTTTCTTGGTCTCTGATTCTCCCCACAAAAATTGTCTTTGAAGCCTTTCAATTTGGTTAGCCACAGCCACAGGCATTTTGAAAATAGACATGTAGTAAATAGGTAAGTTACTGGAATTTGATTTGATTAGATCAAGTTTACCTCCCATAGACATATGCCTCTTCCTCCATTGCTTGAATGCCTTTTTTACTCTGTCTATAACTGGTTGCCACGTTTGAATTCTTCTTGGATTTGCTCCTAAGGGCAAACCAAGATATTTCATTGGTAGTGCTCCACTCTTGCATTTTATAATCTGAGCAAGTTCAGAAACTCTTTGCTCCTGAACTCCAACTCCACATAGCATACTCTTGGAGTAGTTCACCTTTAAACCAGACATTCGCTGAAACCATCTTAGAATTTTCTTCACATTTATGATCTCTCTAGTATCATTGTTGCAGAATATTATTGTATCATTTGCAAATTGCAGGTGAGAAACATTAATACCCTCAAGACCCACTTGAATTCCTTTAATCATTCCACCTCCTTTAGCTCTTTCCATGATAATATTTAACGCCTCCACCACTATGTTGAACAAGAAAGGAGATAGTGGGTCTCCTTGTCTCAGGCCCTTCTGTGTGAAAATCTCATTAGTTGGTGAACCATTGATAAGAAAGGACAATGAAGTTGAAGAGATGCATTCCTCGATCCATTGACACCATTTTGCTCCACAACAAAATTTATTAAGCATATCCAAAAGAAAGTTCCAGTTGACACAGTCATAAGCTTTTTCAAAATCTATCTTCAGAATCAAGCCACCTGAGTTGTTGTGCTTCCACCAGTGAATGATTTCATTTGCTATTAGTACCCCATCTAATATTTGTTTTCCACCTACAAAGGCTGCTTGGGCTTCTCCAATAATTGATGGCAATACTTTCTTAAACCTGTTAGCAAGAACTTTGGCTAAGATTTTGTACACACAACCAACCATACTGATGGGTCTGAATTCATTGAAGGAGGAGGCACCATCTACTTTTGGAATGAGGGCAATGAAAGTGCAATTAATACCCCTAGCCAGGTTTGCATGGACATAGAATTCTGCAAAGAAGGCCAACAAATCTTGCTTCATAATATTCCAAGCCTTTTTTACAAATGAAAAATTAAACCCATCCGGTCCTGGAGCTTTCAAATTGCTACAATCTTTAATTGCAGCCACTATTTCCTCTTCTTCAAATTGTGAGTTGAGCATTTGAGTTTGATCTGAGGTTAGCCTCCTTTGAAAAGATCCTCTCAACTTTGCCCTATCCCTAACTTCCTCTCTGAAGCTTTCCTTGAAGTGTGTCACAGCTGCATTTCTTATTAGTTCTGGTTCCTCAAGAGTTCTTCCTTCCACTTTGATTGAACATATCAGGTTCTTTCTATATCTATTATTGGCAGTGATCTGAAAGAACCTAGTATTTCTGTCACCTAGCTTCAGCCAGTTCACTCTTGATTTTTGCCTCCATAAACACTCAATCCTTCTTGAGCACTTCCAGAATTCACCTTTCAAGTTGCCTTGTTGAGCCTTTTCCCTTGGAGTAAGCTGTCTTGTTTCACCGAGGACGTCAAAATCATGTAGTTTCCTCTGAAGTTCCTGAAATTGCACATTTACATTTCCAAATTCCTGTTTATTCCAGCTCTTTAATCTCTTTTTCACTTCCTTGAGTTTCTTGACGATCTGGCACCCTGCCCAACCGTAGGTTGGTGTGGTCTCCCATGCTTCTTTAGTAATCTTCATACACTTTGGATGGCCTAACCAAATGTCCAAGAATCTAAACGGCTTCGGACCCCAATCCCAATTATTATCAGAAAGAAGAATTGGACTATGGTCAGAGATAGGCCTAGGAAGACCCCCATTGAACCAGTTTGAATTTTTCCATCCATTCCTCAGTGATTAAGAATCTATCTAATCTGCTATGAATAGCATTATCCTGAAAGTTGGTCCAAGTAAATTTCCTCCCCATCATTGGTATATCACGTAATTCAGCTTGATCAATGAAGTCCCAGAACTTTCTCATACTCCTTTCCAATCTAGTGCACCCAACTCTTTCACTAATATTCTTTATCTCATTAAAATCCCCCCAATGCACCATGGTATCTGTAGAGAATTCTTTAGATTCAGAAGCTCCTTCCATGCTTCCTCTCTACTCGCAGGATCATTAGGAGCATATATATTCACCAGAGCACATTCAAAATCCAAAAAGATGCCAGAGACTATAACATAATGCCTGTGAACATTTACTGCTAAAGCTTTGAAAATATCTGGATTCCAAATTGTTAATATTCCCCCTGAGGATCCAACAGCCCCAGATTCTGCAAATTCAATATTAGAGTTGCCCCATATTCTTTGCACTATAGCAGATTCAAACTTTTCTATCTTTGATTCTTGTATCAGGACTACATCTGGGCTTCTTTCCTTAATCAGCTTGGACAAAAACCTTTTCTTTACCATGCTCCCTAATCCTCTTATATTCCAAGACAAAATTTTCATTTTAAGGGAAATACTTACAGGGAGTTTTACAGAGAGACTTTAGATGGTGGATTTGCTCCTCAGAAGTGGAGCAAACCTGCTATTGTTTGGTGATGATATTGCTGCTCCTCAGGAGTGGAGCAAACCTGTTTTTGTTGAGTGCTTTTGTTTCCTTTCCTTCAGCTTCGAACATTTTCTTCATTGACCTTACATCAGATTCCTCAAAATCTATGCCCAGAATTTCCCCTGCTGCAATGGTGTCTTCAAAAGTATCCTCTTCACCTTCTCTATTATGGTCCTGATCTGATATGTCATCACTTGAGTATTCATGCACACTGTCCTCCTTACTATTACATTCTGCATATTGCTGACTTCTTGTTGATTTCCTAATGATGCTTGAGTTTAGCTCTACTTGCAAATTTATACCTTTCAATTGGGACGGACGTATGGAGCAGTTGGAATCAATCACGATTGGGCTATTAATATTGGTTCTATTTTTGTCCAACCCTTCATGATGGTCCTCTAACTTTGCCTTTTCAGCTTCTTGGTCTCCAGCAGTTTGGATTTGGTTTTTGGATACCTCAACCTTTTGCCTTTCTCCTATTGATGGGCTTTGGGAGTCTGGCACCAGAGAGTCCAGACCATGAGTGGTATTCGAATTTACTTCATTAATACCCTCATCAGCAGTAATTGGGGATGTGGAGTTAGCCGACTTTTGGTTCCAGAGACGGGTTATTGCCTACTCCCAATACATTTATTGTTGTGTCTGCCATGCTTTGCCTCAATTCCTTTTCTTTATTCCTTGCAATCACCTGATCAATAATCTTGAAACCCCCATTGCATGAATCAGTGACCTCCACCTCATTTACCTTGCCTCCCATGTTCGTTTCCTCTTTCTCTGATTGGATCTTAGGTAGTGTGTTGGCATCCTTGTCATCCTCTACCCAGTCAGCATTTTTCTTGGCATCCTTGTCAGCCTCTGCCATGTCATCATCTTCTCCATCAGCCTCTAAACCAGAGATTGGAAAATCTTTGCTTGAACTAATGGTCCTGAACGTCTCTTCTTCCTCCACAATAATCTCATACACTTTCCTTTCCACTGTTAGCTGAATAATACCCTCAATTTTTTTGAGATTATCAGTGGCTATAAGAAATCTTCCTTTCTCATAGGATTTCTCACGCAATGTATTATCATCTACTTCAATGAAATGGCCCCATTTGCTTCCAATAGCTCTGAAGGATGGCACGTTCCAAACATTTAAAGGCATTCCATAGCAAGCTATCCATGCAAATCTCTCCCGCTTTGCTTGTTCTCCATCCCATGGCTTTACTTCATCGAACCAACCCAATAACCATTGTTGTTGGATAATCTCATCTCGCATTTCCTTAGATGGGAAGGTCAATATCAAGAATCTGCCTCCCATAGCTTTAATCTGCACATCGCTACTCTTTGTCTTTCTAAAGATCTTCTCCATTTCTACCACAGAGCAAAGCCTCCTCAGTTTCCCCACTGCACTTCTATACAACCATCCATTTCCAACCGGTTGTAGTTGGATGTTTATTGCATTTTGCTGTGGATCTTTACCTCGTCCTTCTCCTTGTTTGCTTGATTCAGGTTTCTCTTTTCTTTTCCAGACTTGTTTGCCTCTTCTATCTTCTCTTTGTGTCACTATTTTGGGATTTTCCTTTCTTCTCCATATCCCATCAAGGTTTACCCCTTTGCCCTTAATCTCCTCATTTCTTCTATTGTTATCCAGACCCCGGAGGGGTTTCTTCTGGGCCAGATTCTTCTGGATCTGGTTTACCTTTCTTGTAATTTCCTGCCTTCTAGGGTTTGGTTGGGACCCTCTGTTCCGCTCTCCCTCAAGGCCAGGATTTTTCTGAAACTTTCCTTGTACATAGTTTCGAGCATGTTCCTTCCTTCGAGGGTTTGATTGGATAACTTTCCCAGTCCTTCTTTGCCCGAAATCAAATCTATTCTGAGTCGCCCCTTGAACATAATCTCTGTTTCTTAGGAATCTCGCTCTTTTGACCAACAATTGATTACCCCATACCCACTTTCCATTCACCCTTTCTGCTGCGAGGGTTGCTTCCTCACCTTGCTCAAATCTGATGAAACCAAAACATTTACCAGTAATTTTACTCTTCTTACTCGGAATAAAGATTTCTCTGATCTTCCCGTATTTGCAGAAGAGATTGTAAACCCAAACTTTCCACATTTGATCCGGTAGATTATCCACAAAGAGGGTTGCATGTCCTTGAAATTGAAAACCCCACATTTGATCCGGTAAACCCAAACTTTCCACATTCAATCTAAAATTGCATGTTTTTAAAAACATCGAATGGATCAGGTTAATCCAGACTGGTTACGAGAGCTATAAACCCTACGATCGTACCTTCTTTTTTATTATTTGAAAAAAATAAATATTTTCCTAGATTTTAGTTAATTTCAACCAATCGACAAGAGGTAAGCAACCTAATAGCCCGTTTAAATTATAACAACCCGAGCTTTTAGTCAGCACATTTCACCGTTTTTGTGGATTTGACTCCGGACTTACCGGATAATGTGTTACGTCGGTGTCCGTCCTACGCCTGGGACAACCCATTAATTTAGGACTAAGAATCCGTCAAGCACTCAGCAAACGAAATAATTTTATTACTCGAAAGGGTACATCGAGGGGAAAAATACAAAATAAACAAAGAAAGCAAGACCATCCAATAGAGAGTTGGACAATTACAACGCCTCAATGGGAACTACAACTTAAGCTTTAGAATTCCATCCAAAAATAACATAACGTCCTCCACCGAGTAAAACTTGATCTCAAACCTGGACTTCAGTCACATAGCAACTCTAGTTTTCACAAGCTCACCCACCTCCTCGACACTAGTGGTTGCATTGTTGAATACGTAGTCATTCCGAACAAACCACGAAGACTAGAGTGTAGCATAAAAAGAAGCTACCCACAATTGTTTCTCCAAGCCTCCAACACGTTGTTGAACCATCATTAATCCAAAGTCGTAGAAGGGACATCAAGCCATTGAATGTTGCTGTAGTTTTTCAAATGGATTGAGCATTTTTAACTTTGGACACCGCTGTATATCTATCTCTACGAGGGTTGGTTGTCGCTCCCATGCTGGAAAACACGTCAACTCAATTAAGCTATAGCAAATAATTCAGCCCATTTATTTCCAGTACTAGCTACTATTGGAATATCTCTCTTCGTCTGGAACGTGGACGATGGAGGGGAGAGTTGAAAATTTCTCTCTCGCCCCTTGTTGGTTTGAGGGAAAAGATGAGGAAAAAAAATAGCGCAATAGAGTATTAAGTACAATAAAAAATTTCCTTTGTTTTTTCTTGTAAATTATCTTTTCTTCTCTACCCACTTTTTCCATAAGGTTCCAAACAAAGCATTAGGGGTTCATTGCTTTTACACTTATGCGAATCTTCTATTAAGGCTCGGTTTTTTTGGACGAAATAAATTGTCCACAAACATATTTTACCAATTTCGGGTGTTTCGTTGCACAAATTTGGAATAAAATACTATTTCTTAAGAAAACGGTTTATATCGACAAGAGGAATTAACTTACGGAAAAACAAACTTACCGATCCCATAATATAACGTTTGTAGACCTTAGGCCCTTGGCAACAACTTAATCTATAGACAACACAAATCTCGTACTTCATAAATTTCATGCAATAGTACACAATATCTGTTGGAACTTTATTTAATTCTATGCAAAGGAAAAACAAAAAATTTATTTCATGCAATAATTTTAGGGGTGTAATGTTTTGAATAAAAGAAAATTTGTGCCCAAAATATCATAGCTCAAGACAAACGAGTACTTTAGAGCAAAAGTTTTGCAATTCACATCATCTCTATGATGGATGGATTGTACCATGTTTCGTGGTAATTATGGTGAATAAGAAGCAATTCAAGAACTAAAGGTTGAGTGGATAGAAAAGGACCTGGAAGGGTTATCAACTCGGGGCAATCATAAATCCAAAGTTGTTGAAGGGACATCGAGTCGTTGAATGCTGCTTCTGATTCATCAATTGGATTGAGCGTTTTTAACTTTGGGCATCTTTGTATGTTTATCATCAGGAGGGTTGGTTGTAGCACCCCTTCTGGCAAACACGTCAACTCCGTGCAACCCTCAATATTAAGTTCTTCGAGGGAGGTTGAGCCATTGAACGCTGCTTTTGTTTCGTCAATTGGACCCATTAGGTTATAGCAATGATATTCTCATTTCAAAATTCTCGAGAAACCTTATGTTTAGTTTCTAGCTCTGGCAAATAACTTAGCCCATCAATTTCCACTATTGCCATATCCCCTTTGTTTGGAACGTAAAGGATAGAGGGGGGAGATCGAAAATTCCCTCTTGCTCCTTGTTTGGTTAGAGGAAAAAGAAAATAAAAAATGGACAAATAGAAAATTATGTACTGTAACAATTTTCTCTTCTTCTTCCCGCTTTCTCCACATGGTTCGAAGCATAGCATTAGTGGTTCATTTCTTTTTCTCTTTCACAAATCTTCTATTAAGGGTCCATTTGTTTTGACAAAATACATTTTTGGCAAAAATATTTTACCAATTTTTGATATTTGGTTGCATAAACTTGGAATAAAGGTTTTTTTTTTAAAATTGGATTATATATATATCCACCAGAGGAATTAACTTAGGGAGCGAAAAACATTAAATTAGGTCATTTAATTTTAAGGACGAACTAGCTTAATGATCGAAAATTTTCTCTTTTGCAAATCTTCCATTAAGGCTCCAAAAGGTTCGAACCAAAGCATTAGGGGTTGTACCTTATTTCATTGTAATTTTTGTGAAAAAGATGCAACTTGAAAACTAGCTATTGAGTGGACAGAAAAGAACCTGGAAGGAGAAACTCCGGGCAATCATTAATACAAAGTCGGCGAAGGGACGTCAAGCCGTTGAATGCTGCTGCTATTTCTTCGATTGGATTGAGCATTTTTAATTTCGGGCACCGCTGTATATATATCTCTACAAGGGTTGGTTGTAGCACCCATGCTGGAAAACACGCCAACTCAATTTAGCTATTGCAAATAGCTCAGCCCAATTATTTCCAGTACTATTGGAATATCTGTCTTCGTTTGTAACGTGGAGGATGGAGGGGGGAGTTCAAAAATTCTCTCTTGCCCCTTGTTGGTTTGAGGGAAAAGAGAAGAAAGAAAAATGCCAAAATAGAGTATTAAGAACAGTAAAAAAAATTCTTTTATTTTTATTGTATATTATTTTCTCTTCTCTTCCCTTTTTTTCCATAAGGTTCCCAATAAAGCATTAGGAGTTCATTGCTTTTACACTTTTGTGAATCCTCTATTAAGGCTCGATTTTTTTGGACAGAATACATTATCCGCAAAAATATTTTACCAATTTTGGGTGTTTCCTGGCACAAATTTGGAATAAACTATTTCTTAAGAAAAAGGTTTATTTCAACAAGAAGAAATAACTTGCGGAGCAAAACCCGTTAAATTACATCATAAATTCTTAAGGACGAAGTAATTTACTGAGCCCATCAAATAACGTTTGTGGACCTTAGGCCCTTCACAATAACTTATTCTACAGACAACACAAATCTCGTACTTCATATTTTACACAATCTCTGTTGGAGATTTATTTTATTCTATGCAAAGGAAAAACACAAAATAAGTTTCATGCAATCATTTTATGGGTATAATGTTTTGAATAAAAGAACATTTGTGCCCAATATATCATAGCTCAAGACAAACGAGTCCTTTGGAGCAAGAGTTTTGCAATTCACATCATCTCTATGAGGGATGGATTGTACCATATTTCGTGGTAATTACGGTGAATAAGAAGCAATTTAAGAACTAAAGTTTGAGTGGATAGAAAAGGACCTGGAAGGGTTATCAACTATGGGCAATCACAAATCCAAAGTTGTTGAAGGGACAACGAGACGTTGAATGCTGCTTCTGATTCGTCAATTGGATTGAGCGTTTTTAACTTTGGACATCTTTGTATTTTTATCTTCAGGAGGGTTGGTTGTAGCACCCCTTCTGGCAAACACGACAACTCCGTGCAACCCTCAATATTAAGTTCTTCGAGGGAGGTTGAGCTATTGAACGCTGCTTTTGTTTCGTCAATTGGACCCATTAGGTTATAGCAATGATATTCTCATTTCAAAATTCTCAAGAAACCTTATGTTTAGTTTCTAGCTCTGGCAAATAACTTAGCACATCAATTTCCACTACTGCCATATCCCCTTTTTTTGGAACGTAAAGGATAGAGGGGGAGATCGAAAATTCTCTCTTGCTCCTTGTTTGGTTAGAGGAAAAAGAAAATAAAAAATGGACAAATAGAAAATTAGGTACTGTAACAATTTTCTCTTGTTCTTCCCGCTCTCTCCACATGGTTTGAACCATAGCATTAGTGGTTCATTTCTTTTTCTCTTTCACAAATCTTCTATTAAGGCTCCATTTGTTTTGACAAAATACATTTTTGGCAAAAATATTTTACGAATTTTGGATATTTGGTTGCATAAACTTGGAATAAAGGTTTTTTTTTTTAAAATTGGATTATATATCCACCCGAGGAATTAACTTAATTAGGGAGCGAAAAACATTAAATTAGGTCATTTAATCTTAAGGACGAACTAGCTTAATTATCGAAAATTTTCTCTTTCGCAAATCTTCCATTAAGGCTCCAAAAGGTTCGAACCAAAGCATTAGGGGTTGTACCTTATTTCATTGTAATTTTTGTGAAAAAGATGCAACTTGAAAACTTGCTATTGAGTGGACAGAAAAGAACCTGGAAGGAGAAACTCCGGGCAATCATTAATCGAAAGTCGTCGAAGGGACCTCAAGCCGTTGAATGCTGCTGCAATTTCTTCGATTGGAATGAGCATTTTTAATTTCGGGCACCGCCGTATATATATCTCTACGACGGTTGGTTGCAGCACCCATGCTGGAAAACACGCCAACTCAATTTAGCTATTGCAAATAGCTCAGCCCAATTATTTCCAGTACTATTGGAATATCTCTCTTCGTTTGTGACGTCGAGGATGGGGGGGGTGGTGTGGGAGTTCAAAAATTCTCTCTTGCCCCATGTTCGTTTGAAGAAAAAGAGAAAAAAGAAAAATGGCAAAATAGAGTATTAAGAACAGTAAAAAAAATTTCTTTTATTCTTCTGGTATAATATTTTCTCTTCTCTTCCCTTTTTTTCCATAAGGTTCCAAATAAAACATTTGGAGTTCATCGCTTTTACACTTCTGTGAATCTTCTATTACGGCTCTATTTTTTTGGACAGAATACATTATCCGCAAAAATATTTTTCCAATTTTGGGTGTTTTGTTGCACAAATTTGGAATAAACTATTTCTTAAGAAAAAGGTTTACATCAACAAGAAGAAATAACTTACAGAGCAAAACCCGTTAAATTACGTCATAAACTCTTAAGGACGAACTAATTTACTGATCGCATCATATAATGTTTGTGGACCTTAGGCCCTTCACAATAACTTATTCTACAGACAACACAAATCTCGTACTTCATATTTTACACAATCTCTGTTGGAGCTTTATTTAATTCTATGCCAAGGAAAAACATAAAATAAATTTCAGGCAATCATTTTATGGGTATAATGTTTTGAATAAAAGAAAATTTGTTCCCAATATATCATAGCTCAAGACAAACGAGTCCTTTAGAGCAAGAGTTTCGCAATGCACATCATCTCTATGAGGGATGGATTGTACCATATTTCGTGGTAATTACGGTGAATAAGAAGCAATTTAAGAACTAAAGTTTGAGTGGATAGAAAAGGACCTGGAAGGGTTATCAACTCTGGGCAATCACAAATCCAAAGTTGTTGAAGGGACATCGAGACGTTGAATGCTGCTTCTGATTCGTCAATTGGATTGAGCGTTTTTAACTTTCGGCATCTTTGTATTTTTATCTTTAGGAGGGTTGGTTGCAGCACCCCTTCTGGCAAACACGTCAACTCCGTGCAACCCTCAATATTAAGTTCTTCGAGGGAGGTTGAGCCATTGAACGCTGCTTTTGTTTCGTCAATTGGACCCATTAGGTTATAGCAATGATATTCTCATTTCAAAATTCTCAAGAAACCTTGTGTTTAGTTTCTAGCTCTGGCAAATAACTTAGCCCATCAATTTCCACTACTGCCATATCACCTTTTTTTGAACGTAAAGGATAGAGGGGGAGATCGAAAATTCTCTCTTGCTCCTGTAGGGAGGTATTCCCGAACAGGTACAATTAGTCACCAGACACGTGATGTACAAGGGCACGTGATAAGCAAGACAAGGCTTATCTCCGGGCAGTAGATGAACGATGATAAAAGGCCAGTGACACGTGAAGTCATTGGTCCATACAGTCTGTTCGGCTGAAAAGGACAAAAGACATGTGAAGTCATCAGTCCAAGTATAACGACAAGGACCAGTTACACGAGAGGTCATTGGTCCAGGAGGACTGTTCGGCAAAGAGGTAGCCGAACAGTGTAGGAAGTTGTCCTAAATCATGATGTGGCAAGAATGCCCCAGAATGATAATATTCCGTGAAGAAATGAGATCCCTAGTATATAGGATCGAAGCAAGAGACCCAACGTGAGTGGGGTATTCGGATGATTATGGGATAGAGTCCCATAAGGGTTAAGCTATTATATAGATAAGGGAACGAGAATCCATAAGATACTAGGTTTCCTATACGAGGTAGGAATCCTAGGGCAACAGGGATGCTTGGGCGGCAAGCATCTGCGAAACTATAAATCGGAGGTAAACCTAGAGGTGAGAGGTACGCAAGATCTAGCATTCGTATTACATTCCTACTGATAATTAGGGTTTGAAAACCAGTACGTGATACTAACTTTGGCATCGGAGGGCCTTTGCTGTGAGAAGCAAAGGTGCGCTCACCCCTTGTCTGTTTTGCAGATTAGAGTTCCGACGAAGAACTAGGGTTCCGGTGTAGAGGCACGTGAGGCCGTTTGCAGTTTGGTACGTTCAGAGCACCAACTGTTTTCATCCCCCTACAATTGGCGCCGTCTGTGGGAAAATGAACCAATTTTCCTTAAAGAACAGTTACGATGGAAGAAGATCCAGCAACACCGTTCAATCCAAAAAATCAGTTAAGCGGTGGAGGAGATAAATCTCCACCAGGTGCTCCGAGAAAGCCCACTGGAAGACAGGATAAGACAGCTACGGGCTCCACGAGAAGGAGCAAGTCTCACCGAAGAGAGGCGTCTGTAGAGCAATCAAGAAGTATACATAACAGTGAAGATGTCCTCGATCGAAAGAGGAAGGAGATAGAGGAGTATGCTCGTTTGATTAAAAAGCGAGAGTACGAGATACAAGAGTTGCAGCGGGTACGAGAACACCCAGAAGATTCTGGACTCTCGAGGAGGGATTCTGGGAGAGATAGACGGACTTTAGTAGTCCAAAAGCAGGCTCGTTCATGAGAGATAAGGAGCAGAAGTCCTACTCTAGGGTGACATAAGGTTTCTCCACGAAAAAGGAGAGACAGAAGCAGAAGCCGCACACCGGAAAGACGAAGGGCTTTTTCGCGGAAAAGGAGAAGTAGGGAACGGAGTTCCTCACCCGAAGAAGAAACAAGAAAGCATCACCGTGACAGGTATGAGAGACCTGATGCTGACTGGGCCAAAGCTACGGCTCACAAAACAAAGGAAAATGAAGAAGGGTCAGTGTCTGCACGAGAGGCGGCACGTAAAGCCCTGAGTAACATCGCAGCCTCCCCTTTTGCAAGGAGACTGCAAGAGGCAAGGTTGCCGAGCAGAGTGAAGCACGGAGCGTTCGTACTTTACGAGACAAACACGGACCCTGTGGCTCACATACAGCATTACCAGCAGGCCATGTTCATGCACGATGGCGATGATGCCATTCTGTGCAAAATGTTCCCGTCAAGTCTAGGCAAAGTGGCGTTGAGTTGGTTTCATAAATTGGCACCACGGTCCATATGAGGATGGAGGCAGTTGGCCAAGGAATTCACTGCTCGGTTCTTGACAAGCAGAAAGGCCCCAAAGACGTTTGAGAGTCTATCCACCATGAAGCAGGCGGAAAGCGAGCCGATCAGGGATTACGCAAAAAAGTACTGGGAAACTTTCAACGAGATTGAGAGTTGCAGTGAGGAATATGCCATAGCAACCTTCAAAACTGGTTTGCTTGTTCGGGGAGAACTGCGCCGCTCATTGAATAAACATCCGGTGGCTACGTTGGCCAAACTGATGGAGCAAATAGAGCAACATGCCCGAATGGAGGATGACATACGCCGCGAGGATGGCAGGATTGTTGCCGAACAGCCTAAGACGGCTGCCAAGAAGGTGAATAAACCTGAGCCCAAAACGTACAAAGAGCGAAAGGACTATGGACAGGCTAAGAAGGATCCGTACAAGGAAAAGCAAGCCCCTGATCCCAAGTCTTTCTTTTCTATTACTACTGTTTGGAAGGAGTCAATCTACAGGATTCTTTATCGAATAAAGAATCAGCCATACTTCAAGTGGCCCCGAGTCTTGGTGGAGATAAAGACGCTAAACGTGCTACGAATCAGCACTGCAGCTACCACAAGGATTGGGGCCACATGACTGAAGATTGCGAGATGTACAAGAAACACCTTGATGATTTGGTCTCTCGGGGCTATCTCAAGGAGTTTATCCAGGAAGATCCCAAAGAAAAAGGAAAGGCCATGGAAATGGATTACGAGCAGAATCCTAGGGGAGTAATCCATATGATACATGGGTTGGCCGCACCTTATACAAGAAATGAGGTGAGGCTACTGCAAAGGCAGGCTAAGCACGACCAGCATGTGATGCGGTTGGGAAATAAGAGAGGTCGAGAGAATGGTGTATGCAATGAAAGCATAGCATTCACGGATGATGATTTGAGAGAAGTCCAAGTACCCCACAATGATGCTTTGGTCATAACCCTACGAGTAGGGGAATATGACATCGAAAGGATTCTGGTGGATTCAGGAAGCTGTACAGAGGTGATGTACTATGATGCATTCAAGAAGTTGGGGCTGGCCCAAACAGATTTGGAGCAATCCACGACACCTCTGATTGGGTTTGGTGCAGGAGCCGTCTGGCCCCTCGGAAAAGTAACCCTCCCTGTTCGGGCAGGAACAGTTGTCTTAAAGACTGACTTTCTTGTTGTAGATGTTCATTCTTCCTATAATGCGATTATAGGCAAGACCTGGTTACACAAGATGAGGGCTGTCTCCTCAACTTACCACCAGATGATGAAATTCCCAGGATCCAATGGGATCGAAATAATTAGGGGCAATCAGAAAGTAGCCCAACAGTGTCTGATTTCCATTGTCAAGAAAGCTCCAAAGGCCCACCACGTTCACGCACTGGAAGTGCCAGATCAACCAACTATCGAAGATGTTGGGAGGAGTCCGGCGGAAAAGGTGGTCGAAGGCCTGGAGAAAATTCAGATCAACGAGAATGATCCTGAAAGATATTTTCTAATTGGGGAAGCACTGCCGGCAGACGAAAGGGTCGAATTGATTGGATTCCTGATGGGACATATCGACGTATTTGCATGGGTCCCAGAAGAGATGCCCGGAGTTGATGCAGATGTGATTTGTCATCATTTAAATGTTGACCCCCAGCACAAGCCAATAATCCAAAGAAAACGAAGGGCAGCCGTGCAGCATGTGGATGCTGTAATTGAGGAAGTCGATCGTTTGCTGGAAGCTAAGGCTATACGAGAGGTTTACTATCCCGAATGGCTATCCAATACAGTTGTGGTAAAGAAAAAGAATGGAAAGTGGCGAGTCTGTGTGGATTTCACAGACCTCAACAAGGCGTGTCCAAAAGACAGTTTTCCTCTCCCAAGGATAGACCAGCTGGTTGATGCAACCGCTGGATACGAACGGATGAGTTTCCTGGACGCATATCGAGGATACCATCAAATTGCTATGTTTGGGCCTGATCAAGAGAAGACTTCTTTTATTACACCACGAGGGTTGTATTGCTATAGCGTCATGCCATTTGGGCTTAGAAACGCTGGGGCAACGTACCAGAGACTCGCAACCATCATGTTCAGGAAGCTACTTGGCAAGTCTATGGAGGTTTACATAGATGATATGGTGGTGAAGAGTCAAGATAAACAGGGACACATAGCAGACTTAAAGGAGGCTTTCGAAATCCTGAGGAAGTACAAACTAAAACTCAACGCCTCGAAATGTGCGTTTGGAGTTGGTTCTGGGAAGTTCCTAGGCCACTTAGTAACTATGAGGGGAATTGAGGCCAACCCAGATCAGATTGCAGCTCTGCAGAAGTTACAAAGTCCCAAGACTACGAAGGAAGTCCAACGGTTGACTGGAATGGCTGCAGCGCTGAACAGGTTCATAAGCAGGTCAAGTGACAAGTGCAGACCCTTTTTTCAGTTATTAAAAAAAAGGGAGGAATTCGAATGGGGAGCAGAGTGTGAACAGGCCTTCCAGGACCTAAAGAAGTACCTGGCTGAGCCTCCTCTTTTGTCGACTCCACAACAAGGTGAGTCTTTAGTTTTGTACTTAGCTGTCTCTGAACATGCTGTTAGTGCAGTCCTGTTAAGGGATTTGGGAATCGAGCAAATCCCAATTTATTATGTTAGCAAGACCTTGCTGGATGCAAAGACGAGATATCTGCCCCTAGAAAAGCTTGTCTTGGCCCTTAGAACGGCCACGAGGAAGTTGCCACACTACTTTCAGAGCCACAAGGTTGTGGTTTACACTGAGTTCCCGTTGAAATCACTGCTACGAAAAGCAGATTTTTCAGGAAGAATCTCAACATGGTCTGTTGAGTTGAGCCAGTATGACATTGATTATCAGTCACGTACGGCAATTAAAGGCCAAGTATTGGCAGATTTTGTGGCGGAGTTTTCTCCTACGGTAGCACCTTTGCCTCCTATGAGAAAGGAGCAAGCATCCAAGCCGGCACCCATGAAGAATCAGCTGTCAGCCGAACAGGACCCCACGGAATGGAAATTATTCGTTGACGGATCAGCATGTAATACTGGTTCAAGAATTGGGGTGGTAATATTTCCTCCAGGAGGTGTAATGATCGAGTTGTCTGTTCGGCTAAGTTTCAGTGCATCAAATAACGTGGCAGAGTACGAGGCACTCTTAGCTGGATTGAGAAGTGTAAAAACCTTAAAGGCAGGACGAGTCAGGGTGCACTGTGATTCACAGCTCGTAGTTAACCAACTGTCCGGCGAATATCAGGCCCGGAACGAGAAGATGGCAGCATATGTGGAAACAGCCAAAGATCTACTTGATACCTTCGATAGGGTTCATATTGAACAGATAAGTTCTGGACAAAATGCCCATGCTGATTCTTTGGCATGGTTGGCAGCAGCCGTTCCAACTGAACTCAAGCGAAAGGTGGCAGTTGAGTATCTGACAGAGCCGAGCATTGGGAAAAGCGTGGAATTAGTTTTGGAAGTGAACCAAGGTCCAAGTTGGATGGACCCAATTGTGGAATTTTTACGAGATGAAATACTCCCCGCTGATAAAAAAGAAGCTCATAAGATCAGGACCAAGTCTGCAAGGTTTTGGCTGTCCCCGGAAGGAAAACTTTATAGAAAGTCCTTCACAGAACCATATTTGCTTTGTGTGCACCCCGAGATGGTGCAGAAATTTCTTCACGAAATCCACGAGGGAACGTGTGGAAGTCATGCTGGAGGCAGGTCCATTGCCCACCGAGCAATTACCCAAGGCTATTGGTGGCCACATATGCAGGAAGATGCCAAGGTGTATGTCAAAATTTGTGGAGAAATGTCAGAAGTTCTCACCGATGATTCGAACACCTGCCGAAGACCTGGTACCTTTGACAAGCCCTTGGCCGTTTGCCCAGTGGGGAATGGACATCGTGGGTCCCCTCCACAAAGCAACTGGGAACCGAAAATTCCTGTTAGTTGCAACGGATTATTTTACCAAGTGGATAGAAGCAGAGCCACTGGCAAAAATCACAGAACCTATGATAGAAAGGTTCGTGTGGAAAAACATTATTACTCGATTTGGGGTCCCCTATTCTTTGATTACAGATAATGGGTCCCAGTTTCAGAAGAAATTCAAGTCTTTTTGTGCCCAATATGGAATACGAAATTATTATTCGACTCCAGCTTACCCTCAGAGTAATGGGCAGGCAGAAGCATCCAACAAGACTATTCTTGATGGGATTAAGAAAAGACTGGACAAAGCAAAAGGGAAGTGGCCTGATGAGTTGCCGTTGGTGTTGTGGGCCCACCGAACAACGCCAAGAAGGTCTACGGGAGAGACCCCCTATTCGTTGGCATACGGGACAGAGGCTGTAATTCCTTTGGAGGTTGGTCTCCCAACCAATAGAATTGCGTTGGTCGAGAGTGGAGGCAATGACAGGGCCCTTGAAATCGAGCTTGATCTCCCCGAAGAGAGAAGAGAAAAGGCCCTGGTGCATCTAGCTTCTTACCAGGAACAGTTGATGAAAAGTTACAACAAGCATGTACATCCTCGAGAGTTTGGTGTTGGGGACCTTGTACTACGGAAGGTGCTCGGCAATACCAAGGTGGCCAACGAAGGCAAGCTAGGGGCCAATTGGGAAGGCCCATATCGAGTAACTGAGATTGTGGGCATAGGGGCCTACAGATTGGCAGATCTGGACGGCAATCCAATTCCGAGGCCATGGAATGTCCATAATCTCAGAAAATTCTTTGTTTAGAAGAATCAAGTTTTATTTTAGAGTGCACTACGTGATTGTGTGGAAGCTACGAATAAAGCTCCTTTGTTTTTTATTATTTTCTAGTAACAAGGTGTACGAATAATGCCACCTTGAGTTTTCATGCACTATGCGTTTGTGTGGGAGTTACGAGTATAATTCCCTTGTCTAGGTTTTATCTTGTTGCATAGTTGCAAGGGATACGAATAATGCTACCTTAAGTTCAAGTTTATAAATAAAGTTTTTTTCTTTTTTCACGTATATCCAATTTTCCAAAATTTTCGTTCTAGACATGTGGAATATGAAATTTGGAGATGTGTTTTATCTTCCTTTTTTCATATTGGGGAGCACGGGATAGGCACGAATGCCAAAATTGAGACATTTGAAAGTACAAGATACTTAAAAACGAACAACTTGCAAAAGGGTACGAGATACTCAAAAGAACGAAACTCTTACCAAATTCTAAGTACGAATATACTTAGCAGAATCCAAGTACGAAATGCTCGGACAACAGACATAATGAGATATGTCTAAAATTTAAAACCACAAACTAAGTATGTGAGACTTATGAGTATGAGTAAACTCATATATTGCATACGAACGCATGCAATCCGTTCGGATAAAATCATTTGAGTAAATGATTGTGGTAAAAATTTAGGTATGGGATATCTAAGGTACGAGAAACCTACAAATACCTAAGTACGAATACACTTAGTACAATCCGAGGACGAAATACTTGGGTAAGAAACATAACGAGCGTATGTCCGCTACTGATTTTAGGCGTGAGATGCTATTGTAGACACCCCAATTTGATTCCCCCAGTCATTTTGTCTCTTTTCAATTTATTTCTTTTCAGTTTCTTGTTCCCCCGATGATGAATCAGGTCGAGAACAGTTTTGATTGAAACGGTTTGAGTTTGGTGTATGTGGAACCCTTCCCTTAACCCCAGAACCATTGAGCCCAGCTTTGACTATGGGTTTGACCTTCGCGCGATTTACTGAGACACTCGCGCGATGCTCTACTTGCCAGGTGGTGGTCAAAGTCAAACTTTGACCGATTGACCATCGCGGGGAAGTTAGAACCCTCGCGCGATGGTCCCACTCCGTCGCGCGATGGTCGACACCTATCGTATCCAGCTGGATTTTGTGATGATGAGGCGTCTGCAGGGCCATGTGACCCCGTTCCATCAACTGAACGACGTTTGCTCGGCCATCCTTGCACCACCTAAACCCCCACTCTCCCATCAACTTAGCACCCCACTTCTCTACCAAGTGAGTGCTGCCAGCATTGTTGGCTGGCTGCCTAGCCAAGTTCACCACCAAAGAGCTCCCTCTTTTCCTATAAACCCCCCCCCTTTGTTCTCTTTCAAAGGGTTACCAAAAAAATCCCAAAGAAAAGAACAAGAGTCACAATCTTGATCTTCTCTCTCAATCAAAAACTACTATCACTTTCTCTTTTGTCAAAGGCATACCACCTCACTCAAACCATTTTTAAATCATTCAAAGCAAAGGTATAATTTTCAGCCTTTACTGTCTTGATCCCTGAGGGGGGCTGACAGGGTCAGGACTGGTAATCAATATCAGCTTCTGACCCCAAAGCCAGCAAATTTACAAGATGCTGCGAACAAGTAAACCCACGCGCGATGAACCCATACAATCGCGCGATGCTTCTAGCTCGTGTGATATAGTTCTCGTGGGGATGGGTCTCTTGTCCTGATCCCACTTATATGATTTCATGTTCTCTTGCTTAATTATATTTTATACATCTCACTGTCTTGCATGCTAAAATCAGTAGTTCAGTTTAGTTTGCTTTCCTTGTTCATGTTGGAATGCCCCTGGGTGGCTTCTGAATGTGTTTCAGAGCCCAGGCATGCAAAGCAATTCCTGGATGTCCAGTCAGAACGGTCGCGCGATGATGTGACTCCATCGCGCGATGGTCCGGTCATTTCCAGTGATTGCCCTTGCATGGGCAGCTAGGCCTTTGGTCTCTGTTTTATCACCTCACTGTTTAAGGGTTTTGTTTTATTCTCTTTCGGTCAGATTGTAATAAGTATTTATTTTCAGTACATATAAACTGCTTGGCTTGGCCCTGGGTGTGCACTGGTCCTTCCAGAGCCCAGAAGGAGATAAACTTTAACCTGGTATTGAGATGTGAACACTCGCGCGATGGTTTGAGTGTATCGCGCGATGGAACGGCTTGCATGCCACAGTTCCGTGCATGCAAGTTGGCCATTATACGCAATAAACTTAAAACTATCGTACTGTTTCACATCCTGAAATCAGTGTTAAACTTTATCTCATTTTATTTTATTGTTCCATGTATTCACACTATCATCCCTCACATCTTGCGAAGTTGTTACAGTTTTAATCCCCATTAAACTGTTTCCCCGCCCTAATTGGCTAAAAAATGATTAATTAAACAGAATCGCAAACAACAAACGTTTTTGCAAATGCCCAAGTAGAGACCGATCTCCGGATTGGGCGAGAGGGGTGCCATAAAACCCTTCCCCTCTTGTAACCTGGCTCCCGAACCCAGATATGGTTATGACGGACTGGTTCCTTAACTTTTTCAAATCAAACAGCGCAGCAAGTGCTTCGAAATAGGGTTCCTTGGGTATCGGACCTTCAAACCCAAGTGGCGACTCTGTATTTTCGCGAGCGCTTGTCGTCCAGCTTCAAAAAGCGCTCCCGCGAACCGGCAGCATCTCTCCTTTCTCAAAAGGGTGGGGAACGGAATCCCTTCCCTAGAGGAGAGATAGATCGGGGCAAATCGCATTTGCCCACAGTGGCGACTCTGCTGGGGATCGAATCAATATTGGTCTATACTTAGATTTTAATACGCTTGAGAACAATCCCGCAAAAGCCTGTCAAAACGGTGAGCTTCGCGCTGCCGAAGAAAGGATTGGTGATTTAACAGGACCTCGTGTCCGGCCATCCAATCTGGGGCTTTTCCGATTGTTCTCTCGTGTAGTTTCTTCTACGTATTTACTAAATAAAGAGAGCCAAATTTGAAAAGGTATTTGCAAATTTGCGATTCTGTTTCATTAATCAAAACTTTTAGCATTCTCATTTGCATCGATGTGGGATAAGCCCCGTTGGATCATTTTGGCAATCCGGCACGGTTTACCGGAGCCCGGGGACCCCGAATGACCAACAACCTTCGACGATGATGAGTCATTCTACCGTTTGACTGTTGCTTTGCGGTTACGCGAGCAGCGGGAGGTATATCTTTGGCTCTAGTCCGAGGAACCTGTTTCAAGCCAAAACCAGCCTTTGCATATACAAAGCACTAGCACTCTCCAAATTAGGACAGGTACCTACAGGGTAAGATTACTTGCATCCAGCCCCCTATACTGTCGACGTGTTATTGCTTTCCCTATCGCATGCACTGTTCATACATACATACCGTTTTGCGTAGAAGCATGTTTAGGGCGGCTCCTAGGTTCTTTTTCCTTCAAGTCTGTCTTATGTTTATTAGGACCTTACCATGGCCCGATGAGGAGTCGTGCATCGCAATAATGCACGTTGTCAATTCTCAAGTTCCTTGGATCAATTAAACCTTGGGAAATCAAGACCTTCTAAAGCCTTTGACTAATTACCCAATCGAAGTTTCAAACAGAAAACGAGGAACAAAACGGGAAAAATACCGCGATGCTTACACCATTTTGGTTATCATGCGAAGCATGTACACCATTTGGGTTACGGCACTGTGCTGCCTATGCCTCCCTGGTTATAGCATCGTGCCTATCTACACCAAGTTGTTCCAAGTTCAAAAGTTGAAACTTTCGAAGCGGAATAAATCAAAATCTTTAGACTGCTTTGACATCTCTTTGCCTTAGTTGATACAAAAAGGATACACCATGAAAAGATTTCTGAGGATCACTGGTAATGTCCAAACGTCATAAGACAAACTTGTCTGCTAGTATTAGAGTCTAAGGGCGACACTGACGACGGTGACTGTGTTTTCGCTTTAGTCTTTTATTTAGATTAAAGTTTCTGCAGGGCCCTTATTAAGCCTTTTCTCACTTTCTGCAAGCAAAGGTTCTGAATCATTGCTCCGCCAAGGAAAGTATCGAGGCAGAAAACCAAACCCACTTGGGAACGTCTGCACCGGAATCCGATTCAGAGACTAGTCAGATTGCAAGCCCAGTCAGTCACAACGGAAGACTCCCCGCGTTCTCTGCTTGCTACCCTGCAGTCAGCATCGTCTCCAGTCCTCGAAGAAGCAGACTCTCCGGAATCACCTACCCCCTCCTCTGCATCAAGCACCTCTGGGCCAATTGTCATGGCAGATCAGCCGCAACCGCTCTCTCTGGAAACCATACTTATGAACATCCAGGCTAGTATTGCTGTCATACAACAAAGGGCTGCTCAGACAGATGCCAACATGACCCGCTTGAATGACCTCTTTAACACTCGTCTTCCTCCAACTGTTCAAGAGGAGGGCGAGGCCGAAGAGGATGTACACGAGCAACCCATCATGGTCGAAGATCCAGACCATCCAGGGCGTCTGGTCGCTTTGGTCAATCCTCAGGGCAATCGAAATCCCACTCAGAATCTAGGCAACACTGCTGTTAGGACTGTTCAACACCCTGACATGACTGCTCTCGTCGCCAAGATGGCCAAGCTGGAAGAATCTGTTTCAAAGTCCGAAAAACTCAGTGCCGGAGGGATCGATTTGGACCGTCTCTGCCTTTATCCCAATGCCAAACTTCCTGACAAGTTCAAAATGCCCGACATAGCCAAGTTCGATGGCACTGGCGATCCCAAAACCCATCTCTATGGTTACCATGCTGCCATGAAGCTCCTATCTGTCGAGCCCGAGGCCATGTCTCAGCTATTTCCTCAAACCCTCTCGGGTCCCGCTTTCCATTGGTTTCTGTCACTTGACATTGCCAAGCGAAGGACTTGGGAGGATATCGGGGCTGCGTTTATTTCGCAGTATAGCTATAACTCCCAGCTCAAGATGACTACTCGGGAGTTGGAATCCACCAAGATGGACGCTAAGGAATCCTTCGCGGATTTCGTCAAGAGATGGAGGGCCAAAGCCGCCCAAATGACTGATCGCCCGAGCGAGAGAGATCAGCTCCGTATCATCTCCCGCAATCTCCAGCCAGACTATGCTAGGCACTTGGTCCTCGTTCAAGCATCCTCCAATTTTGACACCTTCTTCGACTCTGGTCTGGCCATCGAAGATGCATTGCAAAGTGGAATTCTGTCAAAAGGAGAATCTTCCAATCCATCAAAGTCGAAGCCTCGGGCTTATTCTGGAAATACTAATGCATTGTTTGGGGGAGGGACTTACTCCAATACTGCAACCAGTGGTACCAATGCCTCCTCCTCAAAAGCTGCTAACCAAATTGCCGAGGTCCATCAAGTGCAAATCCCGCAGAACAACCGACCGCGTAACCAACCTCGTAGTTTCTCCGCTTTTGAAGCACCGCTATCTTCAGTCATGGAGAAACCGATCCAATCGGGACATCTGAAGCTCCTCGATCCAACTCCTCTACCTAAGAAACCTTCGCCCAACTTCAAAGCCAATCTCTACTGTGCCTACCACCAAGGGGCCGGCCATCTTACCGATTCTTGCTTTCGCCTCCGACATGCGATTCAGGATCTCATAGATAAAGGGACTCTTCATGCTCCACCACCGGCAGCTCAAAAACCCAACATCCTCGCCAATTCTATGCCAAACCACAGCAATGCTCCACGCATTAACCAGATATCCATCAGCCCCACTGATATATCCCTCAGCTCTACTATATTCAACCCCACCGACCATATAACCTCAACGAATCAACCTAGGCCAATTGTGCCTATCCCCTCTCAGTCTGAGGCCGAGATTTCCTATATCCGCTCCGAGGAAGGACAGTCGTCCAATTTCAATGAGCCCTCTGCGCGTCTACAGAACGGAGTGTTTGTACTCAACGCTTCTATCAGTGACTTGTTCTACCAGCCCATGCCTGCTGTACAGCTCAACTCTGCCTCTACCATGGATAACCCGTACTTCAATGTGACGGATCCAAACCCCTCCTTAAGTCTATTGGACCGCTTCAGAGCTGCTATTCCCCCTCAACCAGAGCAACAACTTGACATGCAAGCCGTAGGGTGGGCTATAGCTGATAATGATGACTATGCCACTCCCATAATCAATGAATGGACGGAGCTAGAATTAGAGGGATTCCCACCTAATCCCGAAGACATCCCCTTTGACCACATCTGGTATGATGCTTGGATGGCCAATTACGAGGCAGCCATGGTTGATCCCTTGGATGGATTCTCGTTGGACATGCTCTTCCAACAACCTCAGCCTGTTTTGCTTGAGGAAGAGTACTATTGGGACCCCGAGCCTGCTTGGCAATTTCCGTTAGGATTTGACCCTAATCCTCTCCAGGGATACGCTCTGCCCGGCCATGAAATCCAGTATTTAGAGGAGGATCTCATTCAAGGTGAAACCCGTGTCCTAGGGGAATGTTTCTTCCCTTCCACTCTTGACAGGCTGGTTAACTCGGTGGCTGATCCCGAGTATGATCCTACGTTCTACATCGTTGACGAAAACCTTCCGCGCCCTGTCGTGCCTTCCCCTCCTGAAGAGGACTGCAGCATCATGGTTACGGACCTTGTTCCACCAGCTGACCTTTGGGATGTCGATGATGTAGTTAACATCCAGGTTGGGTCCGAGGTTTGGACTGTCAATCGCTCCCTCGCTGATGGAGGGCTGTGGGATGTCCCTTTCGTCGCTAGTACAGAACCAATCCAAGAAGCCATAGCTATTGGGAATCCAGACTTTTGGGATTCACTCTTGATCAAAGATCTGACTGAGGATTTGGGTTTGAACATAGAAGTGCCTGTGGCCCCTACGACCTCCGACAAGGGGAAACGCAAATTGGGAGAAGTCCCCGTTGATCTGTGGGACGATAGTCAAGACCCTCAAATGGTACCTTCTTTAGAGAACGTTCTTAATGTTACAAGAAGTGGACGAGTCTTTCAGCCTGCTAATCTGCAAGCAGGAAGTTCGTCCAACTCTTCTAACCGGAAGAACGAACCTCCTATTTTCTCAAGGACTGTACCATTTGAGGTACCAGTTAATGCCCCAAACGACGACATGATTCAAAAGCAATTGGAGCGGATTCCCGCTACCATATCACTTTGGGGACTAATCTGTTCCTCCCAGGAGCATCGTCAGAAGTTCTGCCACACTCTCTCTCGTCTTGAGATCCGACCGGACGTCACGCCTGAAGCAATGATTTCCCTTATCCTCCCACCTACCTCTAAGCATACCGTGGTCTTCACCGATAAGGATCTGCCGCTTGAAGGAGTTGACCACAATCGACCCTTGCATATCACAGTCAAGTGCCGAGGGCTCTGGGTTCCGACCGTTCTTATCGATAATGGCTCAGCAATCAACGTTTGCCCTTTGAGGGTGGCTCACCGTCTGGGACTGACTAAGAAGGACTTTGCACCTTCCAGCATGGCTGTTAAGGCATACGACAGCACACGTCGTCTCGTCGAAGGCACACTCGTGCTCACTCTCGATGCGGAGGGATTCAAAATGGATGTCGAGTTCCATGTGGTCGACATTCCAGCCTCGTTCAATCTCTTGCTAGGAAGACCGTGGCTTCACAGATCTGACATCATGGCTGTCCCATCTACTCTTCATCAGAAAGTCATGCTGGGACTTCCCACTGGGACTGTGATTATCGGCGGGGATTCAGGCATTCGCCCGCTCAAGGAAGACGGCACACCTGTTTTGGGTATTGCGCACGACAATGAAGACGTCGATCTCGCAGGATTCTCTTTTGATACTTCTGGCTCGGTTATGGCCATCAACGTGGATGGGGACTTCATCATAAGCTCTGTCGCTCTGGACATTATGAGAAGAATGTCCTATCTACCTGGTCTTGGCTTAGGAAGTCACCAACAAGGGATTCCGGAATTCCCTGTGTTTCCTTCCTGTGAGGGCCGCTTTGGCTTGGGATACTCTTCCTCCGCCAACGATGCCAAAAGAAGGAAATGCACGGGAAAACCTCGATCTCTCTATGGTGATTCCAACAGCTACTTCATCCGTGAAAAGGGGAATGATATCTATCGTGGGCAAGCTGAGCCCTTTATCGACTCGGTCACCGGGGAGTTGCTACCTGGTTTTGAGATCTTTGCGGATGATACTTGGTCTTCTAGTGACGAAGAGCCAGCTAGTGCAGAATTCAAGAGGAAGCTTAGCCTACCCAGGCCGAAGACTGACTGGCTGGGATCTTTCGATCAGGGAAGCTTGGAGCAGCTGTTCCGTGAATTCTCTCAAGTGGGTTTGGCCAAGGAAGCCGAAGAAGCCGAAGTGTTCATGCTCGGGCCCGACGCCCTCGAGGACCCCACCTCTCTTATCGTGGAAGCTAAAGGTAGCCTTAAAAATTGCATTTTCAAGCCGCGCCTTACTTGCATTGATGACTTAGCTGAGTCCGACACTGAGTCTGTCAGGTCTTTTGAGTCTAAGTCTAGATCTGAGTCGGAGTTTGTGCCTCTCGGCCCTCCACGTCATAGCTTTTACTTCGAGTTCGACTCCCTTGTACTTGGCGACCCTGCAGGGTCTTATGAAATGAAGGACTCCTCTTCTGACTACTTGAATGATCTTTATATAAACTGTGTCGACCCTGACGATGAAGGGATAGATTTTGATGGGGATATCCCCAAGGAAATCCGTGCTTTCATTGAAAGGAAGACGAAAGGCATGCTCAGCCATTAAAAGAAGAGATAATCTTAATAAACTTGAAAGATGAGAGTGATCCTCGAATGGTTCAAGTGGGCTCCACGTTAGATCTGGAGGAGCATCGTAAGTTCAAAGAACTCCTCACTGAATTCGGCGACATATTTGCATGGTCTCATCAAGACATGCCCGGTATCGATCCTGAGATAGTGGAGCATCGAATCCCCCTGTTGCCCGATGCTAAGCCGGTGAAACAGAAGCTCAGACGAATGCGACCGGACTGGGTGCAGAAAATCAAGGAGGAAGTCACCAAGCAGATTGACGCTGGTTTCCTCGCAGTCTCTCAGTATCCCACTTGGGTGGCCAACATCGTCCCTGTTCCTAAGAAAAATGGCCAGATTCGTGTCTGTGTTGACTTCCGGGACTTGAACAAAGCAAGCCCCAAAGACGATTTTCCCTTACCACACATCGATGTGCTGGTGGATAATACTGCAGGGCATGCTTTGCTCTCGTTCATGGACGGCTTCTCAGGCTACAATCAGATTCTCATGGCACCTGAAGACCGCGAGAAAACGACTTTCATCACTGAGTGGGGGACTTACTGCTATTTGGTTATGCCGTTTGGTTTGAAGAATGCTGGTCCTACTTATCAAAGAGTTGCCACGACTATTTTGCATGACATGATGCACAAAGAGGTTGAGGTCTACGTTGATGATATGATTGCCAAGTCAAAAACTCGGGAAGGACATGTCCACGTGTTAAGGAAACTCTTCAAAAGGCTCCGCAAGTTCCGGATGCGTCTTAATCCTCAGAAGTGCACCTTCGGAGTCACAGCAGGCAAAATGCTGGGTTTCATGATCACGTCCCGTGGGATTGAGGTCGATCCGTCAAAAATCAAAGCAATACGCGAAATGAAGCCACCTGAGTCTGAAAAGGGGGTGCGGAGTTTTCTGGGGAAGGTTCAGTTCATCAGCAGATTCATCGCCAAGTTAACCTTAACTTGCGAGCCGATGTTTCGACTACTCAAGAAGGATACCCCGTTCGTATGGTCAGAAAAGTGCCAAGCAGCTTTCATCTCGATCCAGGACTATCTACAGAACCCGCCTGTTCTCATGCCGCCTATACCTGGAAAACCTCTGTTCTCTTTTATCTGTGAGTTCCAATTCTACGTCCATGGGATGTTTGCTAGCTCAAGAAGGGGACAAGGGAATAGAGAAAGCTATTTACTACCTGAGCAAGAAGATGGTTGGAGCCGAAGAGCGCTATACCCGCCTTAGAAAAGACGTGCTGGGCCCTTGTCTGGGCATCTAAGAAGTTAAGACACTACATGCTGGCTTACCCAGTAAAGTTGATTTCTCGAATGGATCCTCTCAAGTATCTATTGAAAAGCCAGCGCTTACTGGTAAGTTAGCACGTTGGTTGCTTCTCTTAGCAGAGTTTGATCTCGAGTACGTTACAAGAAGTCGGTAAAGGGACGCGCCATTGCAGAATTTCTTAGCTGACCACCCCGTGGAGGGGCCTGAGGATTCAGATTTCGCATTCCCGGACGAGGAAGTGCTGACAGTCGTTGAGGATGTTTGGACTCTTTACTTCGATGGCGCAGCCAATCAGAAGGGTTTCGGAATCGGGGTTTTGCTAGTCACTCCTGACGGTTCTCATAT
>WJXA01000245.1:0-59491 GCA_014282245.1 Rhododendron simsii | reverse complement strand
AATATGGCAATTCGTCTACCCGTTGCTTTTCTTCATTTTGGTCTTCACTTGAGAGGAGATTTGAACAATTTCAAGAATATGGGATTTTGAAAATTTGAAGATGATTAAATTAAACAAATGGAACGGGAAATAAGTAAATAAGAGATAAAAATTAAAAGTGCATGAGGCATTTAAAGAAGAGAAATATTACCGAAAATTGAAAATTAGACGAAGGATTTAACTTCTTTGATCAACCTCGGATATTTCCTTCAAAGTCAAACTTGGCGGATAAGCACGATTTTGCCGTAAAAGAACTTTCCCCGACTAATGCCTCGATGACTTGGAATATTACAAAGAAAGGGTTTTTGGGTATGTTTTGGAATATGGAAAGTGGATTTAAGCAATGGTTGTTTTTTTTTTTGAATTTTTCTAGTCTATTTATAAGGATTGGATTTTTGTTTTTGGAGAATGGAAAGGCTGGAACAAGACTTCAAAGAGAAAATAGTTAATTTATGAGTTATGTGGAAACCTAAAGCTTAGGGTCCTTTTATAGCCGTGGGAGAAGCTTCCTACAGAATTCCCAGCAAAATAGCAATTATGACTATGTGATTGTAACCCATATTAACGAGCTAACCAAAATTAAGTGTGTCCAATCTGATTTAAGTATAGGTTCAATAATGAAAAAGAATTGTGCTATTTTATAACGTAAGGAGTCCGGACTACATTACGCACACTTTTATTAACTTCTGCATACTCAATCCCACCTTCCACTCTCGAAGAGTCTGACTATAGTAGGGGCAACGTCCGAAGAATAGTTGGAGATAGATTCCTTAAGTTTTTATAATCTCGTGTCACTTGTTTACTAGATCATCCATTCATGCATCTTTTAGTTTTTTTTATTGTTTTCGTTGTCAATCTTGAAAATTGAAAATATCTTATGGTCGCATACTGAGCGTGCATGAGCGGTGGAAGGAATGCGGCTACGAGCGCAACATCGTCTTTCGGAACCATTCCAACTTATAAAATTCACGGGATCGAGAATTGAATTGAGAATATATATGGATGAGAGAATTATGAAGGAGATCACAAGGTAAAATTGGAAGATTTTGGTTGTGTTCGGTATACGTTTTAGTTTAGTTTTTCAATCATTACCCTACTTCTTTCTGCAATCATTACCATATTTCTCAAATTATTACTTTCTCATCTCTCGCTTTCTCTCTCCAATCATTAGTCATCTCTTTAATCATTACTTTATTTCTCTCTCCATCCAGTACTAAAACTAGAGGTGACAAATGGGCGGGTTTGGATGGGTTTGGGAGGGTGAAATGGGTCACGAGTCAAATATGGGTCAAATAGTAAACGGTTTGAAACGGGTCGGGCCAAATATGGGTGAAATCAAACCCAAACCCGCCCAACCCAACTGTTTTCCCTATTCTTTTTTTAAATTTTTTTTTAAACCTTAATTTCATCTTTATTCAAAAAATTATTAGTTTTGATCATTATTTTTCACTTTTTCTATTCCTCTCAACTAGACGAATAAAAAAGTTACAAAAGTTTGACGTATAATTAACAAATGCGAATATTTTTTGTCTTTCAAAGTGTGTGGCTATGTGGTTATAAAGGTTTGACGCCTCTTTGGGGGATAAATATTTACGGGAATTGAACCCTAGTCATGTGCATAGAGTATAAAAAAGATAGCAACTGCACTCCACTCTACTTGCGTGGTTTGTAAAGGTTTGCCTTTTGGACTTTTGTTATTTTCACGTCAATTATTTGTGAATTATTGGTTCGATTCGACGAAAGGAATAGGAAAAGTAAAAAATTATGGTCCAAACCTATTTTTTCAATCTCATTTGTTAGTTTTTCTTCAATTTTTTGGATTATTGTTTCATCATGACAAGAGGAATTTAAAAAGTAAAAAATTATGATCAAAACTCATTTTTATAATAAAGACAAAAATAAGCGGCTTCCTTTTGTCTTCTTTATTTAAAAAAATTGGGTTTGATGTTAAAAGATCGACGCAAAACTAACAAATGTGAAAAAAATTGAATAAAGGTCAAAAAATAATCCAAATGGATTATTTTGCCAAAATTCGATTCGTCGATGAGATGAATGATTAACCCCAAGATTAAGTCAAAAAGCTAAATAAAAAGTTACGAAAAATAAAAAAATACTGAAATAATTTCTGGACCTATAAGTTACAAAAAGTAAAAAAAAAAATGGAACAACAGAAATCAGCACTAACATTTTTCCCTAGGATCAGATGTGGAAAAAAACGAGAGAGAGAGAGAGAGAGAGAGAGAGAGAGAGTGACGAAGACGAAGTTCTTCGATTTTTTTTTGTTAAAGGGAGAAACGGCAAAGTCCGGAGGAAATGGTCACGTCACGTGAATTAAGTAGGAGGCTTTGTTGTCTGGGTCTTCTGTATTCCAACTCATATTGAACTCATTTTTAACTTATCTAAATCCATACAAATATGGGTTTATATAGATTGAATCCATATAAATCCATTATATAATATGAGCGGATTGGGTTAGGTTATAAATGGACGGATTCGACGGGTTAAAAAAATATGAGTTGAAATTGCCACCTCTAACTAAAACTAAACTAAACTAAACTAAATTACCAACCAACAAAGCGGAATCGTGACCCAAGAACTACCCGTCATGCTAGTTCGTGGGAGCCTCCTAGTTTGACATGTCGATATTGGAATTAGTAGTCTTAAAGTCTGTCTTTTTCTTGGAATAGTCTTAAAGTCTGCAACTCATTGTGCAATGAAATTCATTTTCCCAATTCAGGTCCCACTTTATTTATTTATTTTTTTTGAAACGGTCATTCATTCATCAAAATTCTATCGGACAAATAGATTTCAGAACAGATACAAGAAAAAACCAAAGTAACCTAAACGTCAATCTCAGGTACCTACTGCCGAAGCAGGCCCCGCGATAACGCCGATACGTAATAACCAATCTCGATCTAGATAACAGAGGATCAAAAGGGATCCCAGCTCAAACCCGTAAACAATTAGACATCGCTGAAATCTGAAGGCAAAAAATAACAACAAAACAACTAAAATCTAATAGGTCTAGACAAAACCAAAAGGTTCACCGGCAGACCAGGATCTCCGGACCGTGGCGACTAAAAAGCCTATCATCATCCAGCCGAAATCTGTTGTAGCCCAAACAAACACCACCGCACTACCACCAACCCCAGCAACATCACCACCGAAACTCTCCAACCCCAAAAACAAACAGATCCAGACACACCAAGACTACCAACACCGGACCATTCCTCAATAGGCGCCGGGTTATTTGCCCACCACCATCACCCACCAGATCCAGAGAATCTAGACTAGTACAGAATCGGACGAGGGAAACCGCCGATAGAAGAGAATGGAAAAAAAAAAACAGGTAAAAGAACTGAAAAACCCCCAAACACCTTCCATACACCTTATTAAGCTCACCGTTGGACTAGGAACAGCAGATCTAGAGACGAGGAAGAAGAACTGGACAAAGGAGTCATCTGCCGGCGGAGCCGGCCGGAGGAACCCTCGCCGTCCTAACGAACCGCCGCCCGCAGTCTGAGGCCATGGAGAACACAACGACGAGGAGAGAGAGGAGAGGGGGGGGGGACCTCCCCCCCCAAACGACAGCCTGAGATGGGGTTTCTGATCCCACTTTATTTCGTGAAAAACAAGGGCTTCGTAAAGTCAGCTAAAAATGCAAACAAAATATCTCAATTAATTCCACATTGAAGACATAATCAGATCCGCGTATATAATTAAATCTATGTGTAGAGACTTCCCAATAAAACAAAAACAGAGCTTCAAAAATATTTTGAAAGTTTTTTTTTTTTTTTGTAAACTGGAAATTGACATAGAAGCAAATTAATTTAGAGTTCGAGGTCCAATAGTTAGAGATTAATACAAACGGGAATAGAAACATAATTAATTAAAATAACTAAAAAAACAGTTCGGTTGGGCATCTTTTGAGAAGAGGTCGGCGCATTTGTTGCATTCTCTCACAGTCTCACTTGGTTAACCTGAGGTGCTCCCAGTTGTTGAAGGCGGGACCCGCAATTGTCAATGACAGAATGTAGATGCCGGTGGTTATCAGCCGAATGCAGCAAATTGAAATTGAATCCGTTTCCATGATAAAGTCTATTATTTTTAATCTTAAAAATTGTAAATGAGTATTTTATTTTAAGAGGCGAAAACGGAACACCACCTAATCTACTCAAATTCGAACTCATTTGAGATCAGCAACTCCACACTTAAAAAACAAATTTGAACTATAACATACTCTTCCCGTTTCAAATTGAGAGTCCTGGCCTTTTGGGGATTTTAACTATTTAAGAGAACATGCAATGATTACACCTATAATGCCTATCATTTTCACTATTACCCCTATATTCTACCTATTTTATAATATTTATATTCACTTGTGATGGACACTTTTGAAAAATCACCAAATTTTTTCCTCTATTATTGGAAAAGGGTCATCATTTTGGAACAACCCAAAATGAAATAATGGACTCTCAATTTAGAACGGACGGAGTATTTTTGAAGCTTGTCAGATTTCTAAGGACAGCTTGCCCCATAGGCTTACATGCAGCCTTACACAATATCAATCATACGTACACGAACAACAATTCAAAGATAACCTCTCAAATACATGTGAGCCCCACACACACTGCTATGTGTGGATCCCACACGTATGTGAGAAGTTGTGTTTAAATTATTGTGTGAGTATCATTTTGTATCAATTATCAACTAAAAATAATCTCGTGTCACTTTTACTAGATCATCCATGCATGCATCTTTTAGTTTTAAGTTATTGTTTTCGTTGTCAATCTTGAAATTGAAAATATCTTATTATCGCATAATGAGCGTGCACATATGAGCGGTGGAAGGAATGCGGCTATGAGCGCAACATCGTCTTTCGGAACTATTCGAACTTATAAAATTTACGGAATTGAGAATTGAATTGAGAATATATATGGATGAGAGAATTATGAAGGAGATCGCAAGGTAAAATTGGAAGATTTCGTAACCCAGGAACTACCCATCATGCTAGTTCGTAGGAGCCTCCTAGTTTGACATGTCGATATTGGAATTAATAGTCTTAAAGTCTGTCTTTTTCTTGAAATAGTCTTGAAGTCTGCAACTCATTATGCAGTATTGAATGAAATTCATTTTTCCACTGAATTAGGTCCCACTTTATTTCGGGGCAAATCATGTCTTCGTAAAGTCAGCTAAAAATGCAAACAAAATACTTCCTCCGTCACATTTTAGTTGTCTAGTTTCGATTTTCATATTGTTTTTTTAGCGCTTATATCTTTCAATATAAATTTTCAAAAATATACAATATTGATCTTGTTTGATATTTTTTGATTAAATTTATAATACAAAATTTTTAAAATTATAAAAAATATCGTAGATTGGGATATATAAAATGCTAAAAGAAAGACACGAAAAACGAAGATGGACAACTAAAATGGAAGGAATGAGCTGTACTAGCTGTGTGACACTGCAACAAAAAACACCAACGGTGACACCTTTTGGTGACAAAAAATTGGTGTTGTCACGGAATATATTCAACGGTGACAAACAATTTTATTGCTTGTCACCGAAAACCTTTGGATAACCAGCAAGCAAGGCGCCAAATAATGAAGAGATTTGGTGACAAAAAATTTGTCACCGAAGACAGGTTTCGGTGACAAGCATGAAGTTGTCACCGAAAGATCTGAAATTTTGTTGTCCCGAGCTGTTGTTCATTTAGGCGCGCTTATAAAAAGTTAAATAAAAAAATTTTCATTCAAAACGACGTCGTTTCATGCTGTTTTGTTTGTCACAAAAAACAAGCCCTAATTTACCGTCCCACGATTGAAACCCCTCCCCGCCTCTCTCTCTCTCTCTCTCTCTCTCTCTCTCTCTCCCCCATAGTTGTTGAGAACAGCGAGCCAGATCCATGTGCAATAATCTCCGCGTGACCTCTCGACGTCCGTTAGCCACCCTCGACAAGTTTCTCCTCTCTTTGACTGGGTCTCTATGCTCACGATTACAATCGAAGGCTTCTCGACTCACCAAATCGGAGCCCTAACTGGTCAAATCGTTCTCGACGGTACTGAAAGGCTCCATGGTTAAGGTTTCAAAGCCCTAACTATGGTTTTTTCGAACTCTGAATTCTGCTCTTCCTTGATTTTATTTTCATCTTTTCTATTGGTAAATTGTGAGTTTGATAAGATTTTTCCAAAAGAAATCAGAGTTTTTAGACATAGTAGTTTTTTATTGATTGTATCACGAAGAACAGTAGCGGTGATCTTCCTTTTTTATTTGTCTCTGTGATACGGTGGTGACCTTCTAGGCAATTTTTTTTTATGGTTTTGATAGTCCGCATTTCTTAACTACTGATATATTTATCTTTGAGGAAATACGACAAATTTGGGCTGGATGTGATTCATTGCAGGAATGAATTTGGTGATGACAACAAAAAAATTGCAGCTGAAGATATGAATTGCTGATTATTATAGAACCTGAAGATATTCTAATGGTTTGTTGTCTAGGTTTTTGTTTGTTCAACGCATGCTAGATTCAAGAAATCGGTTCGAACTTCTAAGAAATCTATTCATCTGAAAGTGTAAGCTCAGTTAGTAGTCATTAATGGGTTTTTGGTAGCAGTAAACTGGGCACAAACCTAATCTTGTCGATGGCTCAAAAGCTTTTTAGTTACATGAAGCTTTTCTCTCTCTGTTCATAAACCATGGACTGCAATGTTTTATCTTAATTTCAGTCACAATTATGTGGTTTAACAGCTAGCAGAAGTATACATATGTTGTGCAAGTTGTCTAGATGAAATCGGATGGAGCTAGGAAATTGCTATCTTCTAGATCTTATCTTAGCTGATGTTAGTTGAATGATGCAGGTATTATCATAACATTACGTCAAATACTAGTCACTAAACATAATGGGAGCTATCTAGACATGCCCCAAGTATGAGTTGTCATTTCAACTCCTGACCCGTGAAAAAAATAGATGGCGAGTGTTGTTTAGTTCAAAAGTTTATTTTATAGCATGATTCCATGTCCATGTTTTCATATTGTACTTGTTCAGTTCTCCATACCGTTGAACTTACTATGCATGTATCGTTATCTTGGATTTATATGTTTATAAGATTTCTGAAAAAGTAAATTTCTTGATCCATAGTTTTATCAAGTTTTAGAAAGTCTGAACATCATGTGATATGAATTTTTTTTTCTTGCAATTTTGTACAGGTAAATAAGGAGATGGAGTTGCTTTTTGGCAGTTAACCAAGATGGAGTTGAAGATTTTTTGGTAGTTAAATGGAACACTTGTTTTGAGTTCTTTTTGTCATTAGAGACCATGGATATGGATGTTTTGTAGTTTTGGTAATGTTGTTAAGTTTGAAGTGATTATTATTGGAGGATGAATGTTTTGAGGTTGGATTATAAATGTTGATTTATTAGATATTTGATTTGAATGATATTTTATTTTTTCACTATTTAAGTTTTGTTAAGTTGAATCATAAGATACAAAAAATCTGAAACTTTGTATGCAAGTGAAAACAATATATGGAATAAAGTGTGTATTGCTGCTAAAGTCCTACTTTTGGTGACAAAAGAGATTGTCACTGTTGTATGTCTACTACTGTGATAGGTTATTGGTGACACACAATTGGTTGTCCTGGTAGGTACTTTTAGTGACAACCTTTGTCACAGAAAAATCTCTCTTCTGTGACAAAATGGTGCTGTCATCGTTACTATCTGTGACATAATCACTTTTGTCACAGAAAATCTCTCTTTCGTGACATCATATTGTTGTCACTGTTACTTTCGGTGACAATTGTGTCACTGAAAATTTGTCTTCGGTGACACCAAATTTTTGTTTGACAACTTTCCGTGACAACTACACAATTTTGTCACCCTTGACTTTCAGTGTCATGGATACAGTGACACCTCTTCTTGTGTCACCAAAGATAATAGGTGACAAATTTTGGGCTTTTGGTGACATTTTTACATGTCACCGAATGTGTTTTTTGTTGTAGTGTGACATGAACATCCTTTTGGTTGCTTGAAGACATAATCAGATTAGCGTATATAATTCTATGTGTAGACTTCCCAATAAAACAGAAACAGAGCTTCAAAATATTTTAAAAGTTTTTTTTTTTGTAAACTGGAAATTAACATAGAAGCAAATTAATTTAGAGTTTGAGGGTACGTAGTTCCTCTTTTGATCAGGCACTTAATGATATCCAATTAAGTTGATTTTTTTGCATAATTGTTCTACTCGACGAGTTCTATGAAGTGAACGCTTCCGATCATCAGAGCGAGACCGAAGTGGGCCCAGAATTCAGACACAGCAGCGTGCTGCTGCCCCAAGGGGACAACAACGCCCCCGCGTCCCGTTGTTGAAGGCGGGACCTGCAATTGTCAATGACAAAACGTAGATGGTGGTTGTCAATGACAAAACGTAGACAGCAACGCCCCTGTGTCCCGTTGTTGAAGGCAGGACCTGCAATTGTCAATGACAAAAGGTAAATGGACCTCTTTCTGGGCCAATCAAAGCTGTCATAAATGGGGTAAAAGGGAAGAAGAAGAGGAAGACAATTGATGATATTCTGGGATTTACAAGGGTCAACTCCCTCAACAACAAGTTGGAATAACAAACCGAAGTGTGCGGTTTATAGGTCTGCCGTTGCAACGCTAGCACTCTTATCTCTTCAGACGGAGTTACTAACTGAAAGAGAATAATTCTGGACGAAGTACAAGCAATTTGGACCTGCAACAAGATCATGGGGTTGGAGTATGATGGTGAGGAGGATGAAGTCATAAGCAAATTCGTAGGTATGGTAGGTGAAGACTTGGACAAAGCTGACAAAGTGACAGGGCGCAGGCCTAGCTTTCATTTTCATTGCAGGTCGCTTTTTGAGTCTTGAATGCTGTAATTGGGGTTGCGAAGTGTCTTGGTTTTTGGGTGGGTGGGGTGTCGTGTTCTATGTGGGAGGTGCATGGGAGTATCTTGGGTTTTGGGTGTGTGGGGTGTTTTCTTGTTGCTTTGGTTTCGTTGGATCCTTTTGGGGGTGGAGTTGGGCGTTGTTTGGATTGATTTCTTGTCAATTCTTGGATCTTGATTTCTCTATTAATTTAATATCCTTTTTCGCCGTTCAAAAAAAAGATGGTGATTGTTATCAGCCGAATGCAGCAAATTAAAATTGAATCCGTTTCCATGATAAGCCTATTATTTTTAATCTTTTGCACATAAGTATTTTATTTTAAGGGGCAAAAACGGAGCACCCCTTAAACTACTCAGATTCGAACTCGTTTGAGATCAGCAACTCCACACTTAAAATAAAAAATCAAACTATAACATATTTTGAAGCTCGTCAGATTTCTAAGCACAGCTCAAACTTAGCCCCATAGGCTTACATGAAACCTTACACAATATCAATGCTACACACACTACAACACCAACACAATCTTTCGCTTACGTGTGGGATCCACACATATATGCGTGGGTCCTACACGTATGTGAGAGATTGTGTTTGAATTATTGTGTGAGTATTATATTTGTATCAATTATCAACTAAAAATAACCTACTTGAGCTCAATTGGCTCATGACTGACCGAATCAAAACTAATCAAAACAAACCCCAAGCTATGTTGGGAAATCGGAGCCACGCGTTCGACTCACAACGAACAAAAAAAAAAAAAAACACTCAGGATCTTGAAATACGATTGTTACAGAATACAAACTAGAGAAAACGAACAGAAAAAATAGAATACATAGATATACGAGGTTCGGCAACTTGCCTATATGTCCAGAGCCACACCAGTCCACTATGAACGAAGAAAACTAAAGATTACAAGTCTTTTCTTTCCTCTCTGAGAAATTTTTTCTCTTACGTTCACTCCCTAGAATTCTCTCTTTGTCTAGCAACACAACATCAAAAATAAATGAATACAGCAACTGATATTTATAGGTAAACCCCAAGTGACAGAAGAACCCCTCAACCGACTTAGGCCACGGACCTTCCTAGTTGCGCGCAACTTGCAGCGAGCCTGCCTGTCATGCGCCACCTGCCGCAGAACTCTCCGCGCTGGCCGCGGAACACCCTATGCGGGTTGCAAATCTGTGATGCTAAAAGTGTCTGCATCCCCAACAAACTATTTTGCAGTTCCTTATCACGTTTATCAAATCCAAAAAACTCCCTAAGCACAGTCCGGTTCAACTTCTAAAGCTAGAAGTTTGTTTCATAATAAAACTAGGTGCATGGCGACGTGCAAGGCACGTCTATCATGCCCGTTATGGAAATTTGAGTCATGTCTATTGTGGAGATCGACTTTCGTTGTTCCTGTAATTATAGATGTAGTTGATCATAGCAAAAGTTATATGCATAAGTAGCTGTTTTAAAGGTTGTAGTTTATATAACATCTACAAAAGGGGTAGAGTCGAAGTCAAGTTATGGATGTAGTTGATCATACCAAAAGTTATATGCATAAGTTTGATCATAAATAACTGCTTGTAGAAGTTTTGATTTATATAAGTTCCTGCATTTAATAAAAGGGCAGAAGTTATCTGGCTAATTGCACAACTTTGGGTACATGTTTTAATAAATAAAAATGTGAGAATTTACGGTAGAAGGATCGATCAGAATATTATCAATCTTGTTTTTTTATTGTCGTGTAAGTCCTTTTATTAGTTTTGCGTTTATTTATTTGAATTATAGGTTTGTCTCAACGAAAGAAATCTAAAAAATATAAAATTATGATCAAAATCTTAAAAAAATTACTAAAGATAAAAATTCTTTTGTCTTTATTCAATTTCCTTTGCCATTTTAAAGCTCAAACACATGTATGATATATCTTTAGTAATATACTTAGTATAGCAGCCATCAGTCAAAACCTTAGTATCTAAGGTTCCAACAGGGCCGTGATTCGTCACTACTACAATAATCGTAAAAAATGACAGTTTAAAAGTGTCATTAAACGTGAAAGATGACAGTTTTGAAACTGTCATCTATGGAGCTGTCATTAAAAGTCTAGATTTGTTATGACAATAAAAAACTGTCATTAAACATATAAGATGACAGTTTAAATCTGTCATCTTTGTGATAAAAGATGATAGTCTTAATCTGTCATCTTTAATCGCAAAGATGACGGATTTAAACTATCATCTTATCTGTTTTCCATTCAAGAAAAAAAAAAACCAATTCTCTTTCGAATTCGTGGCCGCCCACGTGGCACCCACGTGCCTCTCGCATGGCCGCCCAGTGGCACTTGTGTGTCGCCTACTTAGCACTTGTGTGGCCAGCAAATATTTGCTTGCCCCAGGACTTGAACTCAAGAACTTCAGTTCCTCGCGCGCGTATTACCATCTGAGCTGGCACGCTTATTGTTAACAAAAGACAAACAAAAACATGTATAGTATATTTTCGAAAATTTTAAGATGAGCACTTTTAATGTCAGTTTTGGATGAAACTGTCATCGTAGACATTGAAAGTATGAGATGATAGTTTTAAACTATCATCTTATATGTTTTTATGACACTTTCCGACTGTCATCTTTTATGATCAATTGCAATGTCAGTTCTAACTAAAACTGTCATTAAAAGGGCTTAGTTTCAATGTCGCTTTTAAGGAAAACTGTCATTAAAAGGTTTCCCATATGGGCTTCCGGAAGCGCATGTTTTAATGTCAGTTTTAAGCAAAAACTGACATTAAAGAAAAAGATAATTATGTCACTTTTATTCTAAACCGTCATCTTATATCGCAAAGATGACAGTTTGTAAGATGGACTGTCATCAAAAGTCTACCATCATATTTTCGATGACAGTTTTACAAAAACTGTCATTGTTTCAATTTTTTGAGTGTCATCTTTTAAGGTTTTTGTAGTAGTGCGTGAAGCTTCCTGGCAACTCCTCCGGTAACCTTAATCCCTAAGATAAGACTCAATTAAGTCCAGGGGATTTTAGGAACCTATTTTTTGGCTTTTCATTTTAACTCTTTGATTTTTTGACTGTTTGAATTATGATCAAAATATGTTTTAAATATGATAGGAGTGTTTGAGAGATATGTGTAGAATGTATTTTGAAACAGTAGTAGTGTGTGAGAGATATATGATTAAAATGAGTTATGAGTTGGTTTTTTTTTACCATTTTGTCCTTTATTATTTATTGTCCTATTAAAAGATGTATGAATAATGTTATTTATTTATTTTTAATAAGTAATAATGTTATTTATTTATTTATATATTTTTTGGGGAATGTAATTTTTTGGCTTGGATCGTCGAATTCATCAATGGCGTGGACGGCATCCTCAGGTTCATGAGCTATTTAGGGAATAATGAACCATTCAAACACCAAAAATGCAAAAATGGAAAAACGAGAATGTGAAAAGTAAGAAACCAAACACCCTATAAATAGAGGATTAGGAATATGGGTCATCATTGGGCCGCCCTAGCCCGCCAGGTTACTACCCAAGCCCACCCATTGGTTGGGCCTCGCAGGCTTTTTCTTTTTCCCGGGTCGAGCAGGTCGGACTACCTACCATAAATTGAAGCACAGGCCCAGCCCACGGGTTAGCCCATTTGACGGGCTGGCGGGCCAACGGGTGGACTGGATAACTACTTTTCTTGGGCTATTGCTGGGCAATAAAATTTTGTTGGGCTTACATTTCCTTGAGCTACTGCAGGACAATGCATACTCAACTTTAGTTAGCTGGGCTTCAAGCCTTCAAATGTTTTATTAATCAAAAATAAAAAGTCCAACAGAAATACAATTCAGAATTGAATAAAATCTATCACAATAGAGATACAACCCAAAAGTCCAGAAATAAAAAAGACTAAATAACAACTAATAAGTACGAATATGCAAATAAAATTGAAAGAAAGAAAATCTGTTACAGATCAGGAGAGAATAATGGAAATCGGAGAGAGTTGAGTGCTTGAGAGTTGAGTGCGGAGAGGCGGAGGAGGTCGGCCGACAAGGCGGCGGAGAGGCGAAGATCGGAGAGATGGTCGCTTTTGTCTCGTCGAGCTCGTCGGACTCTGGTTGAGACTGGACTGCATGTGGTTGTCGAGTTGAGATCGGAGAGAAGAGAGATGATCGTTTTTCGTTGTTTGAGCGTGAGAGAATGGAAGGAAGAGGGTAGGACTGTGGAGCGGAGAGTTATATTGAGAGGCGAGAGAGAGCAGATGGGTTTTGGTTCTGATCTCAGCAGCAGAAAGAATTTTATCCTATGTTGTTGCAGCCCAAGTTCATCAGAGTGTTGGTTTGATATGAGTTATTGATCTCTTGTAAATAGCCGTTAGACATTACAACGGGCTTCTTGTTGACTCGGCAGAACAAGAAAGGCAAAAACGTACCACGGGCGGGCTTGTGGGTGGGCTCATGGGCCGGGCCTACAGGCAGGCTGCCTAAAAATTCAAAGGTCCAAGCTTGCCCATTACAAACTACGGGCTAGCCCCCCGTTTCAAGGGATCGGGCTGGGTAAAAGCCCAATGGGCCGGGCGGGCTAAGGGTGGGCTGTGGGCCTAGTTTTGAGGTATCCTGGAATTGTAATCCAGACGAGTTCTTAGTGAAAGAGAGTTCCCGGTGTTTGTCACCGGAGGTGAGTAGAGAGATCCAGGTTGTTTTGCCGGAAGTGAGAGTTTTAGTGTAATCCTGGCCTCATACAAAGCCAGAAGTGAGAGAAGAAGAGAGTTATCCCAGAAAAATTTCCGGACGTGAGTTTTTGTGTGTGTAATCTTATTGTGTATTCAATAAACAAGTTTTTCCTCTCAATTTTTGTTTGTGTTTTACCTTCTCCGATCCTAACACCAAGCACTCCCCGCTTGGCAGCATCTCCCATTCCAATGGGGTCATCACCCCACTGATGTGTATGAGTGTTTGAGACGGTGAAAAAAATGTGAGGAGAAATGTAACTTTGTAAATGTGTTTGTGTGGTATGTGAAATCAATCTCTGTCCTTCCATCGGGTATCAGAGTACGGCTGATGGGCCAAAATTATTAACGAACTGATCACCTCTCTGCAAATTAAATGCCAAGAAATTAAAAATGATTTCCTATGATGCAAATCTACTTAATTGAAGTGTGTGAGAGGCTCGGATGTCTATCACTGTCCACAACATTGTGAAAAAGGTCCCTGCAGGAGAGGCGACAAAGAATGACAAGAGGTTGTCCGGTGATATTGAGGTACTGGAACAACAAAGATCATTCCACGAGCGAAGAAAGAGAACATGTGCTTGTTCCAAGTGAGAGAAGAAGAAGAAGACAACAAGTGGTTCCCAATCGACGCCGGAAAATATGAGCCCTTCGAATTTTGATAGCCCCGATATATCTGGGTGTAACGGTATTAGAGGCCAAAAAAAAACACCCCATTTGGTGGCGAATACACTTGCTTGCTGCAATTTTGTTGACCATTGTTACTTATACTTTATTTTTGGACACCAAATTAACAAGCTGCGGCATACGTCTTGCCCAGAATTACCATATACTGAGAATGATACAGTTGTACAGATTGATAACCAAAACAATTCCGAAATCCAAATACAATCTTAAAAGTTCAAATTATTCAGGTTCATGCTCAAAATGTGGTAATCAAAATGATGTAACCAAGAATGCTCAAAATTTAAATGATTACATCACAATGTACTATATCATATATGTATATAAGATAAGATATATACATACATGTATATATGATATAGCGTCATTGATGAACTTTGTAACATTTATTTAATCATTAGCTCATAGATCGACAATAGGCATGATTGAACATATATAACTTTTTAAAATGAACTTAGATCTCTGCGGTTCCAAATGAGAGCGTAGTGTGCATTTGAATTTCTTCTGATCAATCTAATCCATCCATATAGTAGGGCTCATTGAATAATAGCTTCACGTGAAAATTCAAGCTAAGCTGATCAAATACCCAAGACCACTTGGCAGAACACTTTAGTTGTAGCATTTCCTTGTCATTGGAGGTTTTGGTGTTTTGATGTTTTTGGGTAGTACGTTCCTAGAATTCTAGGCATATATCTCTTGCCTTTGCCTTTGCCTTCGCCTTCGCCTTTGCCTTCATCCATTTTTTCCGTTGTACCTTTTTCTTTGAGTAAATAAAATTTCTTTCGCCAAGCACAAATAACAAACAAAATGAACGTGGCCATTGCCATTCTTGTCTAGACATTTTGAACTAAAAAAAATGCATATAAAGAACATTCACTATCTTCCAACTAAAATGGATGTGAGGCATATGATTGAAACTCTAGGAGGGCTTTTTTGTTTTGCATGTACAAGTTCTTTTGTTAAGTAAAATGAATGTGAGGCCTTACAAAACATTACTAGTAGACTAGAGAGGTTACAAAATTAAAAAATTGACTTGATGAATCATAAACATGCTAGAGTGAACCTTAAACCAATTTTTTATTAAAAAAAAAAAAAAATAATGCTTTGAACACAAATCTAAATACATATGGGTTTGAAAGAAATCTATAGAAATGAGTTTCACGGTATATTCACGGGATCTATGTGAGTCATAAGGCTCTTAACACATCAATATCATAATGGCATCTGGGCATTACTCCTCACATAATCTCCCTACAGGAGTTCTTGATTAAAGATAGCCTTCTTCTGAGGCAGACTTTAGATTCTCGGCATTACTCCTCACATAATGGTGCATACGTTTTCAACAGCTGCGTTGATTGCTGCGTTGATTGTTGTCTCAAGTACTTTGAACGTAAGATCCCATGCTCTCTGAAAAACATAAACGTACGCATAACCAATGTGAACACTCAATATTGCAATTTTTAACCATGAACATGAAGTTCTAATAAAACAGTTATAAAAAAACAATGACACATACGATTCCTATTAGAAGAACGCTCACCGGCCGGTTTGTTTTTCTATTCATTGTAAGCTCCATAGGTCGGGCTTCCTCGTAGTTGAAAATTAATTTCATGTCAAAATACATATTTATTTGTATCCACATACTCTTATTGAGTTGTACACTCTAATTTTATTCTTCAGTGTATCTGTTTAGGTAATTAAGTTGAGTAGAATTGATGGGACTTGTAATGAGCGAGAAACACCCTAGAGCTTCTTTTGCTTTGTATTTTGGAGTAAAGATGCAATCTATGGTTCATTGAGTGCTAAATACAACTCCAAACTTTCTTCTTCTTTTTTTTGGTAACCAACCTCAAGCTTTCTACAACTTAGTTTCAATCTACTTGAGTCCTCTTCCAGTGGATTTTTAGAAGGATATCGTATGGCTTGGGGGTTTAAGGCAAGGGCAATCAAACACCTGGTGTGGTGAACAAGGATTCGACAAGTAAACCTTAATGTAGTTTTGAGAATTCAAATCATAGGATAAGATTTTTTGTTACTACACAATTGTTTTGATAGTGCTTGATTTTCTTTGTACCTTAGAGATCAATTCGCGATAAAAAAAATTATGTTAAAACAGCTGACAAATTAAAAAAGATAAAGTAGGTATAATAAGAGCACAAAAAGATAAAGTAGGTATAATAAGAACACAGGGTACATAAAAAAACATGCATCATAACTTGAAGAGAGTAAATTGACAACCCTTGGCACTGTTTAGTTATCGGCAATATTACATATATTCTCATGAAAAGGAAGTAAAGAAAAACGTATGAATTTTTAATTTTCTTTTGTTTTTATTCCGTTAACAAAGAATTTCACAGGAAAACTAAATTCTTGATTTTTAGCAAGAAAGTGCTTTTCAGTTAGAAAAATTGAATGAACCACAACTTTCTCGGCAACTCGCATATTAGTTATCAGCAACTCAACGGGGCCTAAGCCAAATTATGTGCAACCCGAATAAGCTAGCCAAAAGGGAAAACGCTCGAGAGTTAGCAAAGGTACTCACCGTTTTGAGTTGATTATTATTCTGAGGAACAACATCATTCGTTGGGAATGTTGGAAGTTCAGTGATGGTAACAGATGAACTTGGCTGCAACAAACACAAAGAAATAGATTTAAGTAAATGTACGAATTCATTATTAGCCTCCTGTAATGAGGAAATCGTTAAAAATGGGCTTTCTAAAGGGAGCATTAGATAAGTGTTTTAATTTCAGGGAAAAAAATATAAAGTAGCCCGAAGTACTATATAGTATCACCACATGGTGCTCCTCATAAATGATAAATTGTGCCATCGAAAATGTGAATAACCCTTTATTCTACTCTTCTCGCAAAATTGTGTAATTGTGTGTCGCCTGCAAAAATGTTCTTTGCGTGATTTCTAGTAGTACTACGTGAATAACGCCACCGGATACTCAGGAAGTATCGAATACTTAACCCCTAATTTCTTGCTTCAGTTACCTTGTGCTGGTTCGAATGAGTGACATTACCCCCATGCATTCTCTTGGTTTCCAACAAAGCATAGTTATCCAAGAACTGGGCATGCTCGTGGCGATAGTGTTCGCCTTGGAAACAGTTTGGACATACGCAAAACAAGTCGTTGCCATTGTTGAAGCATATGGAGCAAGTGAAATACATGCCCGGGATGAACTCATCGCACCCGCCACAAAAGGGCCTCCCACTTTTGATTATGTAGTAAAGAGCCATAACTTCCATGAATTCTAGGGTTCCGTTGTTGTCCTTGTCGAGTTCTTTGAAAAATTGACTACTGCCCATTTTTACGTAGCCTTTGTCCCTCATAAACCCTAGAAATCCGTGGAGACACACTTTCCCATCGTTGTTTTCGTCAAGCGATAGGAAAAAATCATATGCCGCTCTTTTTATATCTGCTGAGCTTTTATTGTAGTAGAGTCTGGCAGTCGTGACCAAATCCTCCATCGTGGCCTAAAGGAAAAATAGAGAGGCACAATTCAGTGTACAAACCATCATATCAAACCAAAAGCTAGCTTTTAAGCCATTAGGTGGAGAGGTCCCAAAATTATACTAAGAAATGATCACTCATTTCATACCTAAACAATTTGAATATTTTATACTTTGATGAGATTACACATCGATGGTGTTGAACGAGGGTTGAGGTTGCATTAGTACTATAAATATGCATCGCAACTTTTTATAGTACCAATGTAACCTAGCTCAATCACTGATCAATCGATGTACCCTTATCAAGTTCTAATGATGTTTTTCATTTTGCCGAGCCAAAAAAAAAAGGGTATATGTAGTACTCTGGTACTTATCGTAGCATAAAACATGTGTCTCTTATCCAATTGAACTTACACGTTTATAGAGATTGGGACTGCCAACTGCTCCCGAAGTTATCGCAAGCTTGTTTTCCTGCAATCAGAAAGTGTAGTTGAACTTGAATCTTCTTGACAATATGAAAGTAATAATGTAAACAAAACAAGAGAGTTTTTTCAACGTTAGAGCCGTGAATAGATGTTTACAGCGTTCAACTGCGAGCATCCAAAGTATTTTTGGACGGTCTAAATTGAAAACCAATTCTTACCGGTAAGAATTAAATCTTATACTGGTAAGAATTGAAAAGCAATCTCAACCATTGATTGCGAAAATGAACGGCTGTGATTGCACGATGCCGCAAAAAACTTGTTCATGGCTCCGCGGTGAATAAATTTCTCTCACGCAACAAACATTGAAAGTATAGCTAGCTAGCTTGCTCTTTTTCAATTCCCCTCTTGATGTAGGAAAAGTGATCAATCTTGGGGCACCATTACCCCAACAAGTCAACAACATTCACAACTAGCTTAACAAAATGAAACAACAATATTCACAACTACAAATTCATGTGAAATTCATAAACTCCTTAGTTGGAGATTATCAAGAGATCAAGGCATGTGGCGTTGCCTCGAGATCTTTCTCCATCACACATTCATATAAAGTTTATATGCTTAGTCCTGAGCCCAACAAATTAAACCAAAACCGTGTGGTGAAGAAAAGTAGCTGTGCCCAGAGCACCCAATTATAGATTTGTCCCTTCGTTGTGGGCTCAAGATATAAACACGTTGAGAATATTGTAAGGACAAATGTTGGCGTGTCCCAAGACCACCGGTGACAATGCTATTTTTAAGAAATGTACATCGTTGAAAGAGTGTGTGTAGAAATGTGTAGGAAAACACATGCACACAATTCATAGGCTTGTGCTTGCATCCTTTTAATCTTCGTAATTCGTTTTCAAAATTTTTTTAAAAAAAATTTGCCATTAAAAAAAAGTTCGTAGCCTATAATTGTGACATGTGCGCTATACATGCACTCATTTTGTTGTATAACACTTCATAATACTTGCACATAAATAGGCATATGATCATTCGGAAGGTCGTGAGTGCCAACCTTGTTGAAATGCTCATTCTCTGGATGTGATACCACCATTTTTGTAGAAGTTCCATGTAAACTTTGTACCTATCATTGAAAGATTAATAAATTAGATATACGGTAGAACTTGAGCTATTTAATGATCCTTTTATCTTTCAACGCTTCTGTATATATATCTTTCGTTGTCTCCGTATGTTTATTGAATTTAATAAAATCTCTTGTTTTGCTGAGGAAAAAAAGGGGTAATACTAATAAACAGATTTACGGACACAAATTCATATACAAATGTGTTCATCGTCGGATACACGTGGGTCTTTATTATCTTGTATATATGGGCACGGTTCTGTGTATATAAATCGATCTACATGCGCAGACTCCTACAAGAGCAAAAGAAAGCTACGAAATAATGTGACACTCAACTTAGATAATCCTATCCCGGATAAAAACTAACTAAGGTTCTTATTTTTTAAGTACTTATTTCTCGTTTTACAGGACAGTTCATTCTCTCACAATACATAATCTTTAGTTCAAAAAATAAGTATTTATTGTAGTTAGTGGAACACACCAACTCAAACTTTCCATTTAGCTTTGGTTTCATTGGAAAAAAGAATTACTTGAGTAAAAAATACAGGAAGGAAAAGGTTGTTAAGAAACCAACCACAAGTTGCAAAAAACATCAAACGCCATCCCCCATCTAAAAAAAACACCAAATCACTAATCGCATCACAAAAACTCCAATTGATGGAAAATATTTTACATGTAAAATATTTTTTTAATTTTTTACACAATCAAATACCGAAAAATAGATAAAACATTTTACGCCCAAACAAACGGAGCCCAAATCACTGGCAGCATCAAAAAAAACTCCAAACCAACCTATGAAACCTTTTCCAAACTCATTTGAGATCTTTTCATGAGATCGGTCAACTCAATACTAAAAATCAAACTATAACATATTTTGAAGCTCACCAAACTTCTAACCTCGACTAAGTTAGCGGAGGTTCGAAACTTAGCCGAGGTTAGAAACCTGATGAGCTCAATAGGCTCATGACTAACTCTATCAATTACACTAAACAAAACCAACCCCGAAACTTATTTCCAAGTTCACAATTTTTTCTATCATATTCGAACAAACAACACCCTGATCGCTCGGTTTCAAATCGTTTACTGCTAAAAGTTTCTTCTATATCACAAAAGTACTAACATGAATAATACATACATCTTGTCGAGTTATCAATAAAATTTTCCCGACAGAAAAAAACAATACCTCCCATGGTTTGGTGTGGAGGAGATCATAGTTGTCCAAGAAGGTGGAGTGTTCGTGGTCGAAGTTGGTGTCACGATAACAAGAAGAACACAAGCTGAATGTTCCCTTACCAACCCTGTAGCATTCGACGCATACGAAATGGAGGCCCAACAAGTGGGACTTACAGTTATATCCACCACAGAACACAAACCGATTGCACGTGATCATGTAGAAGAGAGTAACACATTCCTCAAAATCAAGATATCCGCGGTTGTTTTCATCGAGAAGTCTGAACAGTTTCGATGGCACATGATTGTAGCCTTGTTTCCTGATGAAATCCAAGTAATCTTGGAACCTCACTTTCCCGTCTCCGTTCCCGTCCATTAGGCTGTTGAATCTCTCGAACGATTGTTGTTGGTCTTCGGACATGTTCGCGTAATAAGCCATTGCTGCCTCACGCATCTCCTCCATCAATCTCTCTCGATCTCTCTTTCTCTCTAAAAGTATTTGTATTTTCTATTTAGGGACAGTACCGGGCATATCCTCTCTTTTTTTGTTGATTAGTACCGGACATATCCTTGTACTTATATAGAAGGAGAAACCTTACAGTGAAATTAAGGACCTACCTCAGTATAAATTTTATATGCATTTTGACATGGCAAGCCAATATATATGTACTCTAAAGTAGAGGTGAGGGTGTTGACTTTGTCTGCGCGCGTATTGGTATCACAAGTGGAAGGGAGTCTCAATATTTTAAATAACGGTAGCGGGCTATGTAGCAATAGCAGAGTATCGACTGATAGATAGTGTGAATCGATTGTAGCGATCGTGAATTATTTTAAAGTTATTATTGACACCAGAACGCCTGAAGTGGCCGTAGCGGCCGTGTATTGAATTCATGATCGGGTTCGTTGAATTATACAAGTTTTGTTTTGGGTTTTGATGTTTTTGGGTAGTGTGTTCCTAGAATTTTGGACACATATCCCTCGCCTTTGCCTTGGCTTTCGCCTTCATCCACTTTTCCCGTCGTACCTTTTGCTTCGATTTAATAAAAAAAATTTTGCCGAGAAAAAATACATCTAATAAACAAACTCAAATTTTTTGTGGTCTGACATTTTGAACTAAAAAAAAAATGCGCGTAAAGAACATCCACTATCCATAACAATCCCAACTCAAATTTTTATTTTTGTCGGTATTCATTACGCAGTAGTGGCGAGAAGAATTAAGGTGGTCAACATTGTTTGGTTTTATAACATTTAATTATATTGGAGTCCTAAATTTAACGATGGACTTAAAATAAAATAAGATCAGAATTATTAGATATAAGAAACATATCTCCATATTATAGACTAATGCTTGCTTCGTGCTTATGGCACTACACATCTCGATTGGAATTGGCCTACGGCACTTGCTAGCTAGTAGCTCAAACACTAAATCGATTCATTAATGTGTCGTATGTGATCCTCTTCTTAGTGGCACGAAAGAGAATTACCGAAAAGCAGGGCGTCACAATCTACCCCCTTAGGGATGCAACATCTTTGTTGCACAGGCCCAACAACCTCCCCTGGGGTTTGTGGCAGTAGAAGCGCATCCTACGCACCACTTTGCTCGGGGCGGGGCTCTGATATCATTTGTAACGACACGCTCTATCTCTGTACAATATTGTCCGCTTTAGACGCCTAAAGCCCATATACTTCCCAGTAGGTCACCCATTTCTGGACTACCCCTGGATAAGCACGCTTAACTGTAAAGTTCTTATGCGCTTTGACCCGCCCTTACAACTTTAAAAGGCTTTGAACAAGTAGGAGGGGTGATTTGGATGATTGGGTTGTGATGTGTAGAGTCAATTTACTCGGAGGGTTGTCGAAGACGATGACTCGGTTGCTTCGTTGAAGGTCGTCGAAGATTGGGTTGCTAGAAAGAGAGAGAGCAGATGGGGGGAGAGAGATAATATGCAGAGAGAAAGAGGAGGAGAGAAACGTGTGTGGTATGGGAATGGGAGCTCAAAATTAATTCTCTATTTCAAATTTTGAACTCAAATCATTGTTGACCTTGGATTTGTTTCAATCTTAGCCCTCAAATCCCATTTATTTACTAAACTACAATTGGTTTGTATGTGAAAGATGAAGAAATCTGGACCGTTGAATTTGTTTGTATGAATAGATAAAATTTGTGTCAGAAAAAAATCTGAAACGTTGAGAATGAATATTCCTAAACACTCTTGTGTTTTATTAAACAGATGTTATATATATGAGATTATTTTTCGTATTTCGAAGTCAAGTTCTTATTAATGATTAAAAAATTGACCAGTAGTTTGCCCACCAGCTAGTTTGTTGCCCAGTTGGAACAAGCCGGCCGGGTAAAATGCAAGCTCGATGATTGGTAGGAGTACTTAACAGTTAACACACGTTTTAGACTTCTTGATGTGATGGATTAAAGGGGTTCTAATTAATTAATGAGAAGATATTCAGGTGTGTAGACCTCACACCAATGTGTGGTCTAAAACCACATACCCCAAGGACATTGACTAATTTCGCGGTTCTAAATTTGTCTCAATCGGTATTATTTACTTTTAGTGTTCTTTTGTTTAGTCCTTGTTAAAAATTTTGAGATCAATCATCTCTACAATACGAATATTTAGAAAAGTATTAAAAAGAATTAACGAAATTGAAAAAAGTACAGACGACGCTAAAAAAAATAAAGATGGCTGGTTCGAACTTTTTTTTGTCTTTAGTCAACGGTTTTTTTTTTTTTTTTGCTTTGATCATAATTTATCACTTTTTAATCTCCTCTTGTCGAGGCAAACATTTAATTAAAAAAAAATTCAATGAACCTAACCAAAATTTTGAAAAGCCAAACAAAAATACCGAATCATTTGTTTAACCCTGTGCCTGTGGGCCCCTAACGAGGCTAAGAATACACGAAAACAAAAATGCAACAGATCAGTCGATCGACGATATGTTGGGTATTCCAAAGTTCAAAAAGAGGGGCGGAAGAAATAAGTAAAAGTGTGTAGTGTTTATATCTGTTGTGGTAGCACCTGCTCTATTTCCTCTTCTTCTAATCACTTTGACAGGTTTCACCTCAATGAGTCTCAAGCAATTTGGTCTTTAAACAAGATCATGGCTGGTATCGGTAATCAAGTTGATGATGAGGAAGTTATAACTAGAAGCATGGTTATATATAGAAGCTGAAGATGATCAAGAATGGGCAAAGGTACGTTCAGGCTCCCAGCATGATGATGGATCGATCCTTGCGTGTTTATTTGCTAGTTTTGTTGTTTTTAGGGAGTGGTTTTTTCTTTTGGGGTTTCACCTTGGTTGATTTCGTGCAGGTGATTGTTGGAGTGATCAAGGGGGCGGGTGCCTTTTGTGGGTATGCACTTACTTTGATTAGATGTCTTTTGTTTTAGGTCCTTTTAATTTTTGTAATTTATTTTCAAAGATTAATAAAAAAGATTGTGTTGATGGTAGCAATGTTTTGTTTTCCGATCTTTATTTTTGCTAGGAAAAACAAATTGATTGTAGCAACTTAATTAAACGAGAGGAGTTAACACAGGTCTGACCTCTTGATGTGATGGATTAAGGCCCCGTTTCGGAACATCTTCTCAAAAAATAAGTACTTATTTAACAGATCACTAATTTTATTAAAACTAATGCAAATTCTAATAGATCACTAATAGGCCCCGTTTCGAAACATCTTCTCAAAAAAAAAATACTTATTTCCCTTTCGGGTACAGGGCCTAAGTGATCTCGTCACAAACTACAAATTCTAATAGATCACTAATTTTTTTTAATTAAAACTAATGCAAGAATTCTATCTTATTGTACGGTGGTGGCTACCGTTGCAGTTTAGGGTTTTGTGGGATGGTTTGGGTGGGCCATCTAGGCTTGGGCTGAATTTGGGTGTTGGGCCTTCTTTGTTTAATTTGGGTGTTTGGGTTGATCTTTATTGTATTATCTGTAGTGGACCTTGATAGACCCTTGGGTGTATGGGCCCTGCCCTTATGGTGTATTATCCAACTATTTGTTGAATTCTTTTTCCCTTTCCACATTTTTAATAAAATTCATCTTTTGCTGGAAAAAAAAAAAAGAATTCTATATATCTTATTGTATATTCTAATTCGGTGATATGGTTATTTAATGGGTTTGTTTTATAAGCCTCATTGCACATGACATTAACGAAAAGAATTGTATTAACCTGATCATAAGATAGGCATATATAATGAAAAAATGTTTATAAAATCTCAAGTTCTACAATATCCATAAATAAAAAATCTTATAAAAAAATAAGATATGGACATCACTTTGTACTCATATTTAATTTTGATCTATTCTTACCTTCCAAACTGAAATTGTAGCACCTTCCATGAATTTTAAGTGGAAGGTGATGCAATTTCAATTTGGAAGGTGTTTTGCTATCCCAAAGGACATTTTTGTTTGGGTCCCCTATCTATTCTGAGGTTTTGGATGATTACACTTATCTCATTGTGGCTTCATTCAATTTCAATCCGCCCTCCGATTCAAGATTCCAATTCAATAAACCTAATTAAGTTCTCGAATAGATTACAATATGCACCTTATTTGGCTACTCACTATCAATTATGATCTCATATTCGTAATTTAATTTGATAGTGAATCTATTTGAACAGGGGAAGAAATCTCATGACTCGTTTTTAATTGTTTTAGGTTCTAATTAAGTTCTCAAATAGATTATAATATGCACCTTATGAATCTTTTGTGCGGGGCCAAAAAGCACCAATATGAATATTTTGTCCCGGTGCATCGAACGGACATCAACTAGTGTTGTGCTCCTTCGATACATTGGGCTGCAAAAAAAACCAATGTAATTTTTTAATCCCGTGCATTAAATGGGTACAAACGCTAGTATGTCTTATTTGTCATGCAGTGGAGCACATTCTTCTAATGCAATAGTGACACTCTCATTGTAGCCAAAATGGAGTACTCCTCAGATAAGTAATGATGATTGCTCATTTTTTAAATAGGAGACGAATTTTTACATTAAATCATGACTATAGACTCAATAGTCGTCGCACAACTTGACTTTAAAATATTGCATGTTTCCCTATTTGGTGAAGTATATATATAGCGGACCTTGTCAAGTCTAGGGTGACTTTGTGGGTCAATGGGAGATACAGCATCACAGATTATTCGGTTGACGACTTCAAGAGACGTACATTTGGATGGGCGTACGTGTGATTGATGTTGTAAATGACAAGTTGTACTGGTTAAATCTTTGAGGTTTTCTTTTCATTCATTCTTTGGTTTGATGTTTTCTTCTTTTCATCTTCTCTTCGGATGTTTTTTTAGCACGTTTCCTTTGCATATATACAAGTGACAATCTCGTTGGAATATATGTATGTAGACGGTAGACCTGATGGAGAATTTTGGCCTCTCTTGATGTATCAGTTATCCAGTTATCAATAAAATTCTTTTTGCCAAACGAAAATACCTAATTTTAAAATAGTAAGAAAATCTTATATATATGTAAGACGGAACGGTTCAATGGACAACTATTTAGACATTTAAAAAAACACCCAAAATCCTAATTACATAGTTCCCGATCAAATTTTTATGATCCGAACCGTTCAATGTGTGCAGAATATGATTTTAAGGGTGGCCGAGAAATTAGCAAAAAAAAAAGACCGGAAAGTGCTTGTTTTAAGCGGTTTTTAATTGAACCGTTCATTAAATTTAAGCAAAAAACTGCACAAATTAAGCCCTTTTTGGTCTTTTTTTTTGTTGATTTCTACAGGATACCCTTAAAATCACGTTCTGATCACATTGAGCAGCTCGGATCATCAAAATTTGATTAAAAACTATGAGGTGTTTTTTTAGGAGTCTAAATAGTTGTCAATTGAACCGCCCCATATATAAGATCATTGGATTATTTTGAACTCATATATAATTACTATAGGATCATAATTTATTTTTGAGATAGAATTGATCCCAAGTCTACCCTCCAATTTAAGATACAGATCAATGTAATTAACCGAATTTGAATTTGAAACATATATAGTTCTGTCGCCATCTTTGTTTGATTATCTCACCAAGCTCTATATCTCTTCTTTAGAGGTCAAGATGACTCCAATCACACTCTGTTTTGATCTCCAAAATTGAAAGTCACATTTTGAATCTTTATGTTTAGAAACTCCAAAAATACATGGTCATCACTACAACCCACTTCCTATCTTTATGCTTGGAAACACTTATGATTTTATAACTACAATTACAGTTCTTAAAAAATTAATACCATGCATTTGAAAGAAGGTGACAACACCTTTGAAATGAGATCAAATAACATAATTTTAAATGACATTTTAAAAACTAAACTCAAATCATGAGGGAAAATGAAGGAAGGAGACCAATATTCTATGAGAAGTATGAAAATCATATCATGGAATATTAGAGGTCTAGGTAGTTCAATGAAAAAGAGGTTATTATCAAAGCTCATTAAAGAAAGAAATCCTGATGTTGAGCTAATTCATAGATGTGCCCTGAGCTGTTTTGCCCTACTGCTGGTCTTGGGATGTTAAGGAGTTCCTTTTTCTGATGCCTCTTTTCAACTTCTACCTCTTGGAGGGTTGAGAGGAGGGAAAAGAGATCTGGTGACTTTGCTGCATTTGGTGCTGAATGCTATTTTCATTTAGCCTTGAAATCTGATGATTTCTATGTCGCTACTTAAATTGTTGAACAATTGTCATTTAGCGACAAGAAGAAAAGGTGTGCAAATTGTGGTTTTCCTATTTTCAACTCCCACATTTCTGGAGGGCTAAGAGGTTAGTGGATAACAATGTCCGCATTAATTGTTTCCCTCTTTTCAACTCCTACGTATTGGCATGGAGCGCTAGGAGGGTATGATCTGCCAAGCTTAGTATGTGTTTATGCCCATTTTTGGCACCGCGGATCGGACTAGCCGTGATTGGACATTTAATTAATTCTTTGATTAAATTGGCCCGAAAGCTAAGTAATTGATTAGGTAAATCTTGGGCTATGTGTATTTTCCATTTGGGCCTAAAAAATACGCAGCCCATATGAGGAGTACGGCCCATGATTTGTTGAAAAATTGGCCCACGGGTGGGCCCATAAAGAAAGGGGCAGATCTAGTCCATGAGGTGCGGCCCACGTTTTTAGAGATTAAGTTGCAGCCGAGGAAGTTATTTCCCTCCAAAGTTCAAAGGCCAATTGACTAAGTCAATTGGCCATGTGTTAAATGCATGAAAAGAGGGAGATAGTGGGTAGTTATTGTCACATCATTCATGAACCCTTAACTGCCAGAAAAACTGCCCACTACCTTACATGCATGAAAAGTGGAGCAGTCATGGGACACTTGGCAGCTTGTGGTGCAAAGCTGAACTCGGATTCAGGCCTGAATCAGCTTTTGACCAAGTCAATTGGCCATGTGTCAAGCTAGCATGAAAAGGGGAGATGGTGGGGAGTTATTGCCACATCACCCATGATCTACCAACTGCAAATAACTGCCCATGATTCAGCATGCACAAAAGGAAGGAGCTTCATGGGACACATGGCAGCTTGTGGTGCAAAGCTGGGTTCGGATTCAGGTCTGAATCAGCATACTGCAGTGACTATAAATACAAGCTCACAAGAAGAAAAATGGGTCCAACACCAATCAAAGCTAACGCTTACAAAAGTTTTCCTACTTTCAGCAAAGTAGCCTATCAAGTACTTCGTGCTCAAACCCCTATTCAAACTTACTTCATCAAGTAGTTTGGATTTTACTTGCCTTGTAATCAAACTTTATTATCCCGATGTAATAAAGTTTACGTTTTTACATTCCATTTCCAATACCACTAGGAAATTTCAAGTTCACAACCGTGTGGCAAACTACGAACCTCCTTGCGATCTTTAACCTTTGGATCGCACACAATCGCTTACAAGTTAGAAGTCACGATTCACGGGAATTTTCACAACAAGTTAGGCGCTACAAGTCTTGGCACGCCCGCGCACCACGCATTCACACCTGTTGCCAAAAACGCGAGTTTTCATTGGCACGCCCGGTGGGACCCTAGTCGTTTCAAAGGGTATTACGCTGATTCCTTCGCATGTCAATTCGATACGTTGAATTGGATGTTGAGATTCGGCGATGTCAAGAAGAAATTCGTTGGCGCGATGATAAGGTCGAAGAACTTGAAGACGAAATCTACCGCCTTGATTGTGAGAGGCGTCGACTCAATCCTACGGAGGATTGGTTTTTTGAAGCACAAAATCGCTACAACGATGAAATTCAAGGGCTTGAAGATGAAGTTGACAGACTTGAAGAGGAAGATCGCCAATTACGTCGTGAGGTAAATGGTCTCTTTAGTACCAAGTCACATGGCTATTCATATATCATGTATCCAGCCCTACCCGAACAACATGAATTCCAAAATGGTGGGCTTGATGATCCTCCTACTCAGACCTTTGATAGCCAAGTTGAAGACAATATGGGCATTCAGTCCTGTACTATTGCATCCAATGAAAGACTCTCACAGGAATTCATTGATCCCTGGGATGAATGTGTCCGTAAGGTTAAAGAATGTCTTAGCAACTCTAGAAAGGCCCTCGAAGACAATTTAGCACGGATATCAACTACTTCTCCACCACAGATATCACAATTTAGCACTTTAGGCCAAACTTCAGGCCTGAATGTGTCTAAGCAAGCTTTCAGCAATCACTTCAGGTCTCCAGGCTTCTCTCAGTCCTTAACTTCTAAAAGGCCCACACTCAAGGGGCAAGGAGGCCAAGGAATTGAACTCGGGGGGCAAGCGTCTCAACAAGCTTCCACGAAGCACACCAAGCCTCCAAGCTTTTCTCAACCCTTAGCTTCCAAAAACCTTACACTCAGGGGGCAAGGAGGCCAAGGACTTCAACTCGGGGGGCAAGAGTCTCAATTCAGCCCTTTGAGGGTTCCTGAACAGCAGCAAGGCCTGAATGATACAGATCGTGACAACAGTTTCAAGCTTGAGCGCTACAGCCAACATTCAGGAGTGTTCCAAAAACTTTTGGATGGTAAGCTATTTCTATGCCCGGAGGAGCGAAAAGATAGATCTGTTGCAATGCAAAGGGAGCATGACTTCAAACCTAGAATAAGCCATAACATGGAAAGTCCAATTATGAAGCAAAATCAACCCATTCTCTCCTCTCAGAAGCTTCCTCAAGTGTCTGAAGAGCTACCACACGCAGATTCAGTCCTAGGCAGTGATGCAAGTTAGGAACGATCTAGTCCTACCATTGGCCTTGGGGTCAGGTCTGAATTGCATGCCGCACCCATTCTAGAGCAGGAGGAATTGAATGAAGATGAGGAAACCGACAACACTCCAAGGCTTGATCATGATTCATTTGTAATTGGAGAACCTCCTCCTCCCCCGGTCCATGAAGGCCTTTTTGGCATTGTCTAAACTGCCAAAAGGCATTACAAGCATATGCCAACTATAGGCCTTAAAGTTGTGGAACTACACCCTCATTGGATTTGTGGGGCACATCAAAAGCGGGTCTTATTCATTTGGCTTACGCAAAAACATTGTGGTTGTAAAAAGGGCTAAGTAGCCAATGAAAAGTCCTTCATAGGCCGAACAAGCTTCTCTAAAATGTTCGGCCAAGGTCTATCAGTCATTGAGTAGGCCCTATCAAAGTTTTACCAGGCCTTTTCCTTAGAGGTGGAGGCCTTTTCGTTTTATTGAGCAGGCTTGAAAGGTCACAAGCATAGGTTCAGGCCTTCCAATCTATTTTTAGTCTCTACCAGGCCCTTTTCATGATGATACTGTGTTTCTACAACCAGGCCTGGACACAGGACTTTATTAATTTACAAAGGCCTTTTCCGCAGAGACGAAGGCCCTTTGAGCCCTTTGTTAAGTCCTGAACCACATCTCTAAGCATTTCAAGACGAAGTTCAGGCCTTCAACTAGTCCTTATCAGGCCTTTGTCATGATGCTATGGTTTCTCTTCAACCAGATTTTGACGTAGGCCTCATATTGATGTAAGCAGGCCTTTTTGCTAATACAAAGGCCCTTTGAGCTTTTTCTTTAGGTCTGAACCACATTTCTAAGCATTTCAAGACGAAGTTCAGACCTTCCACTGTATTCCTGGGCCTTTTTGACAAGCCCTTCATGGTTCAGGCCTGAAGACAGATTTCAAATTATCAGAGGCCTGAATGGAGAATAAAAATGCCTATTGCCTACTATCAATAGGCAAGGCAAGCAAAAGAAGTCATGCTACAACAGGATTCAAGGCCTGTTTTGGATGCCAAAAATGGCTTTACTTTTTATTCACGCCTTGATCCTAAAAGTAAAGAATCAAGGCGTGGGGGGGCAATGTTTATGCCCATTTTTGGCACCGCGAATTGGGCTAGCCGTGATTGGCCATTTAATTAATTCTTTGATTAAATTGGCCCGAAAGCTAAGTAATTGATTGGGTAAATCTTGGGCTATGTGTATTTTCCATTTGGGCCCAAAAAATACACAGCCCATATGAGGAGTACGGCCCATGATTTGTTGGAAAATTGGCCCACGGGTGGGCCCATGAAGAAAGGGGCAGATCTGGTCCATGAGGTGCAGCCTACGTTTTTAGGGATTAAGTTGCAGCCGAGGCGGTTATTTCCCTCCAAAGTTCAAAGGCCAATTGACTAAGTCAATTGGCCATGTGTTAAATGCATGAAAAGAGGGAGATAGTGGGTAGTTATTGTCACATCACCCATGAACCCTTAACTGCCAGAAAAACTGCCCACTACCTTACATGCATGAAAAGTGGAGCAGTCATGGGACACTTGGCAGCTTGTGGTGCAAAGCTGAATTCGGATTCAGGCCTGAATCAGCTTTTGACCAAGTCAATTGGCCATGTGTCAAGCTAGCATGAGAAGGGGAGATGGTGGAGAGTTATTGCCACATCACCCATGATCTACCAACTGCAAATAACTGCCCATGATTCAGCATGCACAAAAGGAGGGAGCTTCATGGGACACATGGCAGCTTGTGGTGCAAAGCTGGGTTCGGATTCAGGCCTGAATCAGCATACTGCAGTGCCTATAAATACAAGTACACAAGAAGAAAAATGGGTCCAACACCAATCAAAGCTAACGCTTACAAAAGCTTTCCTACTTTCAGCAAAGTAGCTTATCGAGTACTTCGTGCTCAAACCCGTATTCAAATTTACTTCATCAAGTAGTTTGGATTTTACTTTCCTTGTAATCAAACTTTATTATCCCGATGTAATAAAGTTTACGTTTTTACATTCCATTTCCAATACCACTAGGAAATTTTAAGTCCACAACCGTGTGGCAAACTACGAACCTCCTTGCGATCTTTAACCTTTGGATCGCACACAATCGCTTACAAGTTAGAAGTCACGATTCACAGGAATCTTCACAACAAGTTAGGCGCTACAAGTCTCGGCACGCCCGCGCACCACGCATTCACACCTGTTGCCAAAAACGCGAGTTTTCAGTATGAAATGTGCTATTGTGTCTGCTGTTTTGTTATTGTTGGTTCTGCTGTTTTGATGCTATCACATGCACTGGCTTATTGGTTGATATCTATTGGAGCGCTAAGAGTCTTTGATATTGAAAGATCAAGCAATGTCTTGTCTGTTGAACTGTAGCTGTGATGTCACGACTATTGATCCCTGTGATTTGTTCCTTCCCATTCCGACTAATTTCGCGGTTCTACTTAGTAGCACTTCTTCTAACAATGACTTTTTCAAAATGAGAGTTTGCCTAATGATTCAAAAAGAGTGTTTGCAGTAGTGTATGAGGTGTTTGTTTTCCTCTGATTTTCTGTTGGAAGTCATTGTAAGGGGCGTGGTTTTATTTTTAGTTTTTGCTGCTTGAATGTGTAAGTTTGTTTAGCTTATATTGTTCGAGCCCCCTCGATGTACCCTTTCGAGTTAATATATATGATTCGTTTTGCCGAGCAAAAAAAAATGATTCAAACAAATTAATTTGTCTCGATCGGTATTATTTAGTTTAGTGTTCTTTTGTTTAGTCCTTGTTAAAAATTATGAGATCAATCATCTCTACAATACGAAGATTAGAAAAGTATTAAAAAAAATTTACAAAATCGAAAAAAGTACAGACGACACTAAAAAAAATATATATATATATATATATATATATATATATATATATATGGCTGGTTCGAACTTTTTTTTGTCTTTAGTCAACGTTTTCTTTTTTTGCTTTGATCATTACACGTGACATTAACGAAAAGAATTGCATTAACCTGATCATAAGATAGGCACAATAAAAAAATGTTTATAAAATCTCAAGTTTACAATATCCATAAATAAAAAATCTTATAAAAAAATAAGATATGGACATTACTGTCTTCTCATATTTAACTTTGATCTACTCTTACCTTCCAAACTGAAATTGCAGCACCTTCCACGCATTTTAAGTGAAAGGCGCTGCAATTTCAGTTTGGAAGGTGTTTTGCTATCCCAAAGGACATTTTTGCTTGGGTCCCTTATCTGTTCTGAGGTTTTGGATGATTACACTTGTCTCATTGTGGCTTCATTCAATTTCTTGTTGGATGTATTTTCTTTCTTTCTTTCTTTTTCCTTTCCTTCTTGGCCTTCTCTATGGTACAAGATTTTCATGTATCTAGAATTTGGCATCCTTGATATACTCTTTCTGTAGAGTTCTAATAAAATTTTATTACCTATCAAAAAAAAAAAAACTTAGTTTTAGAACCAGAATTTATTGTTTCAATCCGCCCTCCGATTCAAGATTCCAATTTAATAAACCTAATTAAGGTCTCAAATAGATTACAATATGCACGTTATTGGCTACTCATTATCAATTATAATATCATATTCGTAATTTAATTTGATAGTGAATCCATTTGAACAGGGGAAGAAATCTCATGACTTGTTTTTAATTGTTTTAGGTTTTAACCTCAGAATCTCAGATGGGGTTCCACATCTAATGATTCCATATATGACAAGTTGCAACACTAAAAAAGAGAGGCTGACGAAACTAGAAAACAATTAATGGATAGGTTAAGAATTTTTTTTGCAGTTGGTCGTTTCAATCTCTTCGATCTTATCTTTGAGACCTTCCCCGTCTAGTTGAATAAGTCATGAGCCTAATTTTCGATTGGGTTGGTAGAATTGTCTTAATTGTCATGTAGTGGAGCACATTCTACAAACGCAATAGTGACACCTCTCGATCTCATTGTAGTCAAAATGGAGTACTCGGACAAGTACTGATGATTTCTCATTTTTAAATAGGAGATGAATCTTTACGTCGTTAAATCATGACTATAGACTCTATAGTCGTAGCACAACTTGACTTTAAAATATTGCATGTTAATTTCTCTATTTGGTGAAGTATATATATAGCAGACCTTGTCAAGTCTAGGGTGACTTATTATTTCAGGTATTAAGTATGGTGACGCTGGTGTATTGCGAATGAAAAAGATGATTGAACAAGAAGCTAAGGATCTGGAAAGCATATTGAGGGACAATTCCTTCGCTCCTCTCCAAAGGAAAAAGCTCCATCCAAAAGCTCCAAAGGAATGAGTCTCGGATTCGGCATAGGTCCTCTTTAGCATTCTAATGGGTTTGGGGTCTAGCAAGTGGTGTTGGAGTGTTTATGATATTTTGCTGTTTGAGCTAGATGTGTGTGTATGCTCGTAATTGATGTCGGTAGTGGTGTGATGGGGATTGTTATACTTTGTGGTGGTGGTGTTTAGGGTTGCTTGGTTTAGGTTTTGGTTTTGTTTCTTGGGTTGGGCTTATTATTTCAGGTATGGGTGTTTTGAGTCCCTTAGGTGTTTCGGTTTGGACCTCGGTCCTCTGTTTTCCAACCTTGGTTGGAATTCTCTCCCCTCCCCCCAACTTGATGTATCCTTTGTCAAGTTTTCTTAATAAAATTTTTTGCCTATAAAAAAAAAAGTTTAGGGTGACTTTGTGGGTCAATGGGAGATACAGCTAGCATCACAGATTATTCGGTTGACGACTTCAAGAGAGATGTACATTTGGATGGTACGTATTAGGCGTACGTTTGATTGATGTTGTAAATGACAAGTTGTATTGGTTAAATATATCTTTGAGGTTTCGTTTTCATTCAATCTTTGGTTTGATGTTTTCTTCTTTTTATCTTCTCTTCGGGTGTTTTTTTAGCACGTAATCTTTGCTGATATACAAGTGACAATCTCATTGGGATGTATATATGTAGCCTTGATGGAGAAGTTTTGCCTCTCCTGATGTACCCGTTATCCAGTTATCAATAAAACTCTTTTCGCCAAATGAAAAAACTTAACTTTAAAATAGCAATTAAGAAAATCTCATATATAAGATCATTGGATTATTTTGAACTCATATCTAAATTACTATAGGATCATAATTTATTTTTGAGATAGAATTTATCCCAAGTCTACCCTCCAACTTAAGATACAGATCAATGTAATTAACCCAATTTGAATTTGAAACATAGTTCTGTCACCATCTTTGTTTGATTATCTCACCAAGCTCTAGATGTCTTCTTTAGAGGTCAAGATGACTCCAATCACATTCTATTTGATCTCCAAAATAGAAAGTCCTTTATGTTTAGAAACTCCAAAAATATAGAGAGTCATCATCACTACAACCCACTTCCAATCTTTATGCTTGGAAACACTTATCATTTTATAACTACAAATACATTTCTAAAAAACTTAATACCATTAGAAAGAAGGTGACAACATCTTGGAAATGAGGTCAAATAACATAATTTTAAATGACATTTTAAAAACTAAACTCAGATCATGATAGAAAATGAGGAAGGAGACCAATATTCTATTGTAAGTATGAAAATCATATCATGGAATATTAGAGGTCTAGGTAGTTCAATGAAAAAGAGGTTATTATCAAAGCTCATTAAAGAAATAAATCCCGATGTTGAGCTAATTCGTAGATGTGCCCTGAGCTGTTATGCCCTGCTGCTGATCTTGGGTTGTTAAGGAGTTCCTTTTTCTGATGCCTCTTTTCAACTCCTACCACTTGGAGGGCTGAGAGGAGGGATAAGAGATTTGGTGACTTTGCTGCATTTGGTGCTGAATGCTATTTTCATTTAGCTCTGAAATCTGATGATTTCTGTGACGCTCCGTAAACTGCTGAACAATTGTCATTTAGTGACAAGAAGAAAGGGGTGTGCAAATTGTGGTTTTCCAATTTTCAACTCCTACGTTTCTGGAGGGCTAAGAGGTTAGTGGATAACAATGCCTGTATTAATTGTTTCCCTCTTTTCAACTCCTAAGTATTGGAGGGCTAGGAGGTATGGATGATGGTGAAGTGCTTTCACTGAGAATTGATCTGGGCGATAGGCTAAGCTATTGTCCTTTTGACATGGATTCAAATCTGCCAAGCCTGGCATGAAATGTGCTATTGTGTCTGCTGTTTTGCTATTGCTGGTTCTGCTGTTTTGATGCTATCACACTGGCTTATTGGTTGGTATCTATTGGAGGGCTAAGTGTCTCTGATATTGAAGGATAAGGCAATGTCTTGTCTGTTTAACTGTAGTTGTGATGTAACGATTATTGATCCCTGTGATTTGTTCCTTCCCATTCCGAGCTTTCAAGAATCAAAGTAAAATGCTCAGTTGTGAGCTGAATTGCTAGGCTAGAACAAGTTGATGATGATAGATTTCAAGAATCAAAGAACTTGGAGATGGGGGCAGGGCATTTGCTAGACGCATGTATAGTACTTTGTCCTCTCTCTTACCAAGCCTTTCTTTGTGGGGTTTTTTTTAGCATTTGATTGATTTGGATATACTACATGGCAACCTGCTTCGAATATGCCTCGTTCACATTGATGACGTTCTCCTGTGTTTTTCTGGTGCCTGGTCAGGACCCACCTTCCACCTTCTTAATCTGTCTTTTTATTTTTTAGAGCTCGTCAAAAAATCGATCTTGTTAAAAGTTACTTTGATTGGATATCAAAAAACAAGTGATCGTAATATATATGGATATATATATATATATATATGGAGTGGCCCGGAATAACGGATCCGGGCCGACCTCCGAGGCATGGCTCACCAATCACCACAGGGTCGGTCCGCGGCACCTGTCAAGGCAGAGCCCCGAGCGGATCTGCTTGGCGCTCGGTCGCTCGTATACGAAGGCTCAACATATCGTGCTGTGATGCTTCCCCGTGCTTTGGGCACCGCCCTAGTCCTCGTGCACCTACACGCTCAGGCACACACGTCATCATGATGTATGCCGAGGCAGTTACGGCACAAGGGACATCATTGCGGGCTGACCTGGCCACGTGCTCCGTAACCACCTTATCCCGTGCATTACCTGTTATGTCACCCGAGGAGATTACCCGAACGTAACCCTCACGTGCTTACTTGGGGACCAAGTCAAGCAAGATCCATAAAGAGGAGGGGATAGCCATTTGAACAAGTCTTTCCACCTTAACCCTAGCCTCTCGTCCTTCCCTTGAGATATAACTTGATCGTCAAAAGGTCACTGAACGACAACCACCCTAGTGACTTTGTGCAGCTGCAGCGGAGGGCCAGCGGACTGAACCAGAGAGAACCAGAAGGCTCCCACTCAATCTAGATCCCGACAAACTGAACCCCCACAATATATATTCATCTTGAGTGAGGGTAAGTGTGTTCCAATTCGATGAGCCATATTTTTTTTTAGATCTATATATGTGTGTTATGCAAAAATAATCCAAATCGATCGTTTAGACTTTTGGCACCGTTGATTTCATCAATGGGTTTCAACAAATGATGGCTTTTATCTTCAAATGTAAGCATGAAACAGGTTCACGAATCATCTCCAATAGTTTAGCAACCAATTAATTGAGTAAATTTTATTACAACAATTGATAACAAAAAATGATCCATGTCAAAATGCAAACCGAATCTTAGAATATTCATTACATTCCCAAACTACGTACCACCCTGGGGAAAAGCAAAGTGATTGGTACGTAAACCGGAACTCGATCTACATAGAAATTGAGATGCATAATGAACCGCGCATACGGCATTTTCGAAATTCATTGTCAAAATATCAAATTTTGTCTTCAAATCGAATAATCGAAGTGTAAACAAATAACACTTCATTCCACCTAAAACGTACGTATGAAAACTCACGGTTGTGTATTGTTGCTCGAGGCCTTTTTTTAAAAATATTTTATTAGAAACTTGATAAAGGTACATTAAAGAATGAGAAAAGAAACAACACAGTTAAGAAACAAGGTAATTGCTCCAAGCCTTGTTACGCTAGCTAGGGAGCTAGCTGTAAAATGCAGAATTACTAACGGGACTAGTGCTTTAATTTCCCGAATTAAACTTTAAAAAAAAATTCCAAGCGAATTTACCACCCAACTTTAACGCCTTCTTTGTGCGCCGCTTCCATTTGTCCTAAAAGCGTAAAAGACCAGAATTAGTTAACAAACAAATCAATCAATTCGAGTAATTTAAGAAAACATACGTAGTGCACATTAACATAAAATACTATATATTTTTGGAAAATTGACTTATACACTCCCCTAACTGATGCAAGCACTCTTTCTTTCTTTTTTTTGTCTATAAGCGTGTGAATTTACAAAACTGTCCCATGCAAAAATTTGTAACAAGTGTATGCACATGCGAGAATTTACAAAACTGTTCCTGCCGATTGTCGTAATAAGAACTTCAGCGCTAGCTTCATGAATACATATAAAAATCCAGTTTATCATATATATGCATACAGATATAGGTAGGACAGTCGGAGCAGCAGTATGTTACCATGGTTCGAGCGTTCCGGAGGAGAGCATCGTTGTCCAAGAAACAGGAGTGAGCATGGGTGAAGTTCTTGTTACGATAACAGGAACAACACTTATTACCCCTAAGAAGTGAGCAGCAGTATGTTCTCTTTTTTTTTTTTGGTATGTTCTCTTTGCTTTTCAAAAAATTCCCCCTAAATTTTCAATATTTTCAACATTTTTCTTTCTATCTCTCTCCACTTATTACCCCTAATGTTTTTCAAAAAAAATTTCAAATCCAAATCCAAACATAGCATTAATCATTAGCTCATAGATCGACAATAGGCTTGATTGAATATATATAACTTTTTAAAATGGACTTAGATCTCTGCGGTTCTGAATGGGAGAGCAGTGTGCATTTTGTGTACGTCTAAATTTCTCCTCAACGATCTGATCCATTCATATACTAGGGCTCATCGAATAATAGCTTCATGTGAAAATTCAAGCCGATCAAACACCCATGACCACTTGGCAGAACACTTTAGTTGTAGCATGTCCTTGTCATTGGAGGTTTTGGGGTTTTGATGTTTTTGGGTAGTATGTTCCTGGAATTTTAGGCATACATCTCTTGCCTTTGCCTTCATCCTTTTTTTTCCGTTGTACTTTTTGCTTCGAGTTAATAAAATTTCTTTTGCCTAGAAAAATAACAAACAAAATGCCCGTGGCCATTGCCAATCTTGTCTAGACATTTTGAACTTAAAAAAAATGCATATAAAGAACATCCATAACAATTCCAACTCAAATTTTTATTTTTGTCTATATTCATTACAAAATGGTGGCGATCGCGAGAAGAATTAAGGTTATCGGGAGTGTTAGGTTTTATAACATTTAATTGTATTGGAGTCCTAAATTTAAGGATGGACTTAAAATAAAATAAGATCATAATTAGATATGAGAAGAACATATCTCCATATTATAGATGTTATATATATGAGATTATTTTTCGTATTTCGAAGTCAAGTTCTTATTAATGATTAAAAAATTGGCCACTAGTTTGCCCAACTAGCTAGTTTGCTGCCCAGTTGGAACAAGCCGGCCGCGTTAAATGCAAGCTCGATGATTGTTAGGAGTACTTAATAGTTAACACACGTTTTAGACTTCTTGATGTGATAGATTAAGGGGTTCTAATTAGTTAATGAGAAGATATTCAGGTGTATAGACCCCACACCAATTTATGGTCTAAAACCGTACTCAACCATACCCCAAGGGCATTGACTAATTTCGCGGTTCTACTTAGTAGCAGTTCTGCTAACAATGAAATGACTTTTTCAAAATGAGAGTTTGCCTAATGATTCATACAAATTAATTTTTATAGATCGGTATTATTTACTTTAGTGTTCTTTTGTTTAGTCCTAGTTAAAAATTATGAGATCAATCATCTCTACAATACGAAGATTTAGAAAAGTATTAAAAAAATTTAACGAAATTGAAAAAAGTACATACGACACTAAAAAAAATAAAGATGGCTGGTTCGAACTTTTTTTGTCTTTAGTCAACGTTTTTTTTTTTTTTTTTTCCTTTGATCATTACACATGACATTAACGAAAAGAATTGCATCACCTGATCATAAGATAGGCATAATAATTTTTTAATTAATTCTTTGTTGCGCCCGTGATTCAAGACCAAGGAGCTAGCCCGCGGGCAACAAGAAGGAAAAAACAGAATGGAAAGAGAGAGAGAGTGAGAGAGAGAGAGTGGGTGGAGTGGTTCTGGAGGTTGGGTTCCAGTAATTAGGAACCACCGGTCCTATGGTGGTGGGGGGTTAGAGGGTAAGGACATCTTTACTCTTTTCATTGACAACATTCCTGAGGAAAAGGATCTCAGCTGGCTCTCTAGGACATTCAATAAGTTTGGGGTAGTCAAGGATGCATTCATTCCAAGGAAGAAGAGTAAACGCTCAGGTGGAAAGTTTGGTTTTATCAGGTATGGATGCCATGTGTCGGCAGCTATGGCAGTTTCAAAAATGAATGGAGTTTGGGTAGATGACAAGAGACTATTTGTCAAGGAGGCCTGTTTTGACCAGAGGAAAGAAGTATTGAAGCCCACGCTGCCCAAGTTCGCAGAGGACAAGGTACCTCGGACTGGTCAGAGGTTGAAAAATACCACCAAAAGTGAAGGGGGTTGCATGCTACGTTTGGGAATGGGGGGCCTCCCTGGTTTGGGAAACTTTCTGGGGGTTCCTTTGCCCAGATAGTCAGAGGTGAAACATCTAATCATAGACCCTCAAAGGAAAAGGAGATTATTATCAAATCTGATGGTGCTGGAATTGGGTGGTTGCATCGGAGTGCAGTGGCTGTCATGAATAGGGGGTGGTTTCATTGAGGACTCTGCAGGGGAGCTTCGATAAGGAATTTGAGCTGGATGTCCAGTTCCGATCAATGGGAGGAAGATCAGTCCTCATTACTTTTCCAAACAGTGGTGTGAGAAATGCTCTCATTAAAGACCCATGGATGGACAGATGGTTTATCAGGGTGAAACCATTGCAGGGCGAGCCGGCGAGTTTCGAAAGGTTCGTGTGGTTAAGCTGTTATGGCATGCCCCTTAGCTCTTGGAACGCTGATTCTTTTAAGAGCATTGGGAAGAGATGGGGTAATTTCATAATGATGGATGATGAAACCTTGAGGGACCTGTCTTTTGCAAAAGGAAAAATACTCACAGCAACTGAGGAATCATTGAGGATTGAAAGATGGATTCTTATGGAAGTTCAGGGGGTTCGGTATAACGTGCTGGTGAAAGAGGAATCTTCGTTCCTTCATCCGGATGAGATTGGCATAGCATTGGAGTGTTTTCAGTTGAAAGGTGACAAGGGGCCGGAGGAGATGAGGGGGGAGGTTGAAGATGATGACCTGGAAAGTAGTTTCCCAATTCCCAACAATGAGAAAGGGGGGGTTGGTGAAAAAGTCAGAACATGCAGTGGTACAAAGTTGATAGCTGGCCTGAGGGGTGAGTCGGGTCAGATGGAGGTGCAGGGCTCTAAGCCAGGAGATGTGGACATGCATTTAATGCATAGCAAGTGATGGATTCAAAAGTGGTGAAGGAGATTTTGAATCTTTTGTGGAGGAATCCATTGAAATGGGGGAAGTGGGGACCTCGGGTGGGCTTCAATTGAGGGCTCAGTCTGGGCTTCCCACAAGTCCACCTGTGGGCCTTGTTATAGCCTCTTTTGTTGAAAATAGCCTTAGTCTAGCCCAGAATGAGGGTGAGCTGCCTATTCAAATCGCCCAGGCCCAAATTTCAAGAAAGAGAACACTTCCCTCTTTGCTTTCTGCAATCCCAGTTGATCCGATCTCTGGCTGCCCACAACTTCAAGGGGATAAAGCACCCCAGTGCTCACGTTTTCCCAGTATCTAGCTCACGGTGGATCTTAGTAAAGCGGAATGCAGAAGAAGGCGGCGGAGGCAGATGTCCAATCTGATCCAAATTCATGAGGAGCTATCGGATGGAACGGGAGAAGAGGAGGATGCGTCAGTGTCCTCTGCGGATTCCATTGAGAACTCTCAATAGATCATTGACGAGGTAAGGGCTACTATGGCTATTGGAGCTGCATTGAATGTTAATTTTCTTCCTAATGATGATCTGGTCTTAAGGAAAATGCTAGTTCTTCAAACTAAGGAGGCTGCCACACTGCGTACAAGGGTGGGCAATAATTAGGGATGCTAAGTCCCTAGTCTTCGGTGTCAATTGTGGGTATAATCTTTTTTATGCAGATTGTGTCATGGAATATTAGAGGTTTGGGAAGTTCTGTGAAAAAACGATTTCTGGCTTAACTTATTAAGAAGAAAAAACCGGATTTGGTGTTTATCCAAGAAACAAAACTAGAGTCTGTGGATCGATTAGCAGTACAAAGAATTTGGGGTGATAGCAATGTGGAGTATGTATGCTCGAGATCGGAGGGAGCATCAAGGGGACTGCTGGTAATTTGGAATAAGGTTTTTTTAAGCCAGTTAGTGTTTCGATTAATAAATCCTTCATTTTGTTACAAGGGACCATCAATGACTTCCCATGTATCATAGTGAACATTTATGCTCCTAACACTACTCTAGCCCATCGTGATCTTTGGGAGGAACTTTTGGCCCTTAAAGCAAACCATCAGGACCCTTGGTGTATTGGGGGTGACTTTAATGAAATTAGAGAGGTGTCGGGACGAGTGGGCTATTTGAGATTAGATAGGGGGATGAAGGATTTTTGGGAATTTTGTAACAATATGGAGGTGCTGGATCTACCTATGATGGGAAGAAAGTTCACTTGGACAAACTACCAAAACAATGCCATTCATAGCCGTTTGGACAGATTCTTGCTATCCCAACTGTTTCTTGATCGATTTAAGTTCTGTAATGGGGGCTTCCAAGACCAATTTCAGACCACTGCCTATCATGATTCTGGATGACAATAGAGATTGGGGGCCAAAACCATTAAGGTTCATGGACATTTGGCTATCGGATCCGAACCTGTTTGAAGGTAGCCAAAGAAGCATGGAAGGAGACTCAGGTGCATGGTTGGGCTGGGTTTATCTTGGTTCAGAAACTAAGGGCAATGAAAGATAGATTGAAATTATGGAATAAGCGAGACTTTGGGGACATCCATAATGCTCTTCGAGATGTTGAAACTAAAATCCATGATCTTGACACCCTATCTGAAACTAGACAATTGAATGATGGGGAAAAAGTGGTGCAATGTTCCCTAAAGTCAGAGTTTTGGAGGCTATCAAACTTGGTGGAATCATTTTGGAAACAAAAATCTCGCGTGAAGTGTCTAAAGCTTGGAGATCGAAACACTAGGTTTTTCCAAATTTCAGCTAATAACCGATTTAAGAGGAACCTAGTGGGAGTAGTAAGGGCGAATGGGAGCATGGTGGTGGATCCTGGTCAAATTAAGGAAGCAGCATCGGAACACTTTCTGGCCAACTTTACAGAAGAGAGAGGGGTTCGACCAGATTTGGGAGGTATTTTTATTAGGAAACTCAACCAGGAGAGTGCAACGCAGCTTGAGAAACCTTTTGAGGAGAAGGAAATTCTGGTAGCTTTGCAAGATTGTAGTAGTCTCAAAGCCCCTGTTCCTGACGGCTTTACCTTTTCTTTTGTTAAGAAAGGGTGGGTTTTCATGAAGGAAACGATCATCAAATTTTTCTCAGAATTCCATTCAAATGTGAAGTTGTGCAAAGGTATTAATTCTACTTTTGTCTCTCTTATTCCTAACTTAGCTTGCCCTAGTTCATTTAAGGAGTACAGGCCCATTAGTATGGTGGGGTGGGTTTATAAGGTATTGTCCAAAGTCTTGGCGAATAGAATAAAGGGGCAACTATGATCAGTGATTGGGGAGGCCCAAGCAGCCTTTGTTTATGGGAAGCAAATTTTGGATGGAGTCCTGATAGCCAATGAGGCTATCCATAGCTGGAAAAACAGAGCGATTGGGGGTCCTATCCTCAAATTAGACTTCGAAAGAGCATATGATTGTGTCAATTGGGGCTTCCTGAGCAGTATGTTATCTAGGTTAGGATTTGGGGACAAATGGAGGAGTTGGATATTAGAGTGTTGCTCATCGGTTTCCATGTCAATTTTGATTAATGGATCACCCTCCCCGGAATTCCTCACTCAAAAAGGGTTGAGGCAAGGCGATCCCCTATCTCCATTTTTATTTATCATTGTCGCGGAGGCCCTTAATATACTGTTAGAACGAGCAAAGGAGCGAAATATTATTAAGGGCACTAAAGTGGGGAGAAATGGGGTCATTGTATCTCACTTACAATTTGCGGACGATACAATTCTATTTTGCAATAATAATCCGGAGGAGATGGCGAACATTAAAAGAATTTTGAGATGCTTTCAATTGATGTCTGGTTTGAAAATTAATTTCTCAAAGAGTTCTCTCTGTGGAGTGAATATCCCACTGGAAGCAACCGCATCTCTGGCCCAAAATGGAGCAGCTCCCGATCAAGTACCTCGGTTTGCCTTTAGGTGCTAATCCAGGGCGGATCAAGACGTCGGACTCTGTCATTGAAAGAACTGAGAAGGTGTTGAGTATTTGGCGCACCCGATGCATTTCATCTGGGGGAAGGTTGACTCTTATTAATTCCAATACAGCAAATGTTCCCGTATACTTTATGTCCTTATTCAAAATGCCAGTTGCTGTTGCGCGGAAATTGGAGAAAATGCAGAGACAATTTTTTTGGGGTGATTCGAATGACAAAAAGAAAATGCATGTGGTCAAGTGGGATGAGATTACTCGAAAGAAGTCTAATGGAGGATTGGGGGTCAAGAAAATGATGCAACAAAATCTTGCTCTTTTGGCAAAGTGGTGGTGGAGATTTGGTAAGGATAAAGAATCCCTATGGGTGAAGGTGATCAGGGGAAAATACGGTTTGGATACTAATTGTTGGTTACCTTATGGTCACGGCGCTAACACTATGTCAAGAATCTGGTCAGATATTTGTTCTCTAGATAATCCTTTTTCCCCTTTGGGCTATTCTATCCAAGACAGCTTCCGAGTCCAGGTAAATTCGAGCGAGGCTACAGTGTTCTGGGATCATGTTTGGCTAGGTGAATCCCCATTAAAAGAAGACTATCCTAGACTTTATTCCTTATCTACCCAAAAGGAAATGCTGATCAGTAATTTGAGGGTTGAGGGAGCATGGGAATTATTGTTCCTAAGAGATTTATTTGGACGAGAGAAGCAGGAGTTTGATAATTTGAAAGTGCGACTTCAACGGGTTATCCTAGATCCAACGAAACCGGATGCTTTGCAATGGAGATGGTCAACTGATGGAATTTTTTCGGTCAAGTCAGCCTATGGGCAATGGGAATTGCAATCCCACTCCAGTAGTTCGCTGTTTGGATCTCTTTGGAAGAATCTGGGCCCCCCTAAAGTGGAAATCTTTGTGTGGATGGCAGTAACGGAAAGAGCAATAACCAGGTCGGTCCTTCTTAGCAGAAATTTGATCAGTGAAATTCATTTAGCTATGTGCCCCTTATGCTCCCTGAATCTAGAAACTCACCAGCATTTGTTTCTTCATTGTCATTTCTCATGGAGTGTTTGGTCGATAATCCTAGATTGGTGGAACATCAAATGGGTTTGCCCAAGTCCGGTACCAGACTTAGCAAACTGGTGGTTTGTTAATGGTTTCTCCAACCTGGAGAAACATATTTGGGAAGCTTGCTTCTATGCTACGTTGTGGTCTCTCATATTTGGGAAGCTTGCTTCTATGCTACGTTGTGGTCTCTTTGGTTGGCAAGGAATGATACCATTTTCAACTATTCTACAAAACAAGCTTGGGAGGTGGGGGATTTAGTAAAAGCTAGAGTGGCGATGTGGATGAAGACGAAATTTGATATCAAGGTCTACACCGTTGCGGAGTTCAAGATTTTCTTAGATGGTATGCGCAAACTAAAATTGTAACCCAATTCTCAAGAGACTATCCAACTGTCGGTTGGATGTGTTTGTAAATTTGGGCTCAACTAAGCTTTGGCTTAGGTTGATCTTCCTTGATGTACCCCTTTCGAGTTTTATAAAAATGTTCCGTTTGCCGAGCAAAAAAAAGATAGGCATAATAAATAGGCATAATAAATTTTTTTTTATAAAATCTCAAGTTCTACGATATCCATAAATAAAAAAATCCCTCAAAATAAAAAATCTTACAAAAAAAATAAGATATGGACATTACTGTCTTCTCATATTTAACTTTGATCTACTCTTACCTTCCAAACTGAAATTGCAGCACCTTCCATGCATTTTAAGTGAAAGGTGCTGCAATTTCAGTTTGGAAGGTGTTTTGCTATCCCAAAGGACATTTTTTTTTTTGCTCGGCAAACGAAACTATATATTAAAGCTCGAAGGGGTACATCGATGAGGAAACCAAAGGTACAAAAGATCTATCCAACCAAAGTTGGATAAACACCTCACATACTCACTCTACACCTTCACTTTACGAATCCCATCCAAATAACCTTTAAAATCCTCCACCGTATACACTTTGATGTCAAATTTAGCCTTCATCCACATGGCTACTCTAGTCTTGACTAAATCCACCACTTCCGAAGCTTGAGTTGTTGCTCCGTTGAAGATGTAGTCATTTCTCGTTAGCCAGATGGACCATAGTATTGCAGAAAAACATACTTCCCATATATGTTTCTCCAAGTTGCGAAACCTATTCCCAAACCACCAAGGCGTTAACTTTGCTACTGAGGATGGACATGCCCACTGGAGATTCCACCAATCCACAATTCCTGACCATACTGTCCACGCAAATCGACAGTGAAGGAGTAGATGTTGAGGAGTTTCCACATGTAGAGCACACAAGGGACACATTGCCAATTGACTCTCGGAGATTACATTTCTTCCAAGAAGTACCGACCTTGTTGCGACTCTCTCCTGAACAGCCAACCAAGAGAAAATTTCCACCTTAGGGGGGCTCAAGTTCCTCCACACCGAACCTAACAGCATATTTCGTGACTGTGCATAGGATTCCCATTGCCTATATACTGACTTCACAGAGAAAACTTTGTCTGCTGTCCAAATCCACTGTAAGGAGTCTTGTTTTGAAGGTTCTAATGTCACATCGTTCAGTCTTTGTTTTAATTCCATGTACTGTTGATTCTCCCGGACACGAAGTGTTCCTCTAAAATGCAAATTCCATTCAGGACTGCCCCTTCCTCCCCAAATATCACTCAGAACCGTATCTTGTTGATTGGATCGCCGATAAAGCCTTGGAAATTCCTCTCTAAGCGTAGTAGTACCCAGCCAAGAATGTTCCCAGAATAGAGTATCTTGGCCTGAGTTTACTTTCACCTTGAAGCCCTCTCTAATAGAAAAACCAAGGGCCGAATCAAGATTTCCCACAGAACAAATGTCCCTCCATACATTCGAAATTGATCCAGAGCCATGAGTATATGGAAGCCAACTCCTCCGGTCCAGATTATATTTCCCACGAATAACTTTCACCCATAGAGAATTTTTATCATTGCCAAATCGCCACCACCATTTAGCAAGCAGAGCCAAATTTTGTTGTACCAATCTCTTGATCCCTAAACCCCCATTCTCCTTTTTCATCGTGATATTCTCCCAACTGACCATGTGCATTTTCTTTTTGTCAAGTGTGTCGCCCCAAAAAAATTGTCGTTGTAACTTCTCCAGCGACTTTGCAACTCCAATTGGCATTTTGAACATAGACATGAAGTATACCGGCAGAGTGCTCGAATTATGATTGATAAGCGTAAGCCTACCCCCGGTAGAAATGGTTCTTGTTCTCCAAATGCTTAACCTCCTTTGAGTTCGTTCAAGAACGGGCTCCCATGTTTTGACCCTCCTCGGATTAGCACCTAAAGGGAGCCCAAGGTATTTAATGGGCAGAGACTCCACTCTACAGCCCATCACATAAGCTAGCGCTTCAATATCCTCCTGTTGAACCTTTATACCACAAATAGAACTCTTAGAGTAGTTGATTTTAGCCCAGACATTAACTGAAAACACCTGAGAATTCGCTTGATATTCCTCATTTCTTCCAAATCATTGTTGCAGAAAAGAATCGTATCATCGGCGAATTGGAGGTGAGAGATGGTCACTCCATTGTTCCCCAACTTAACGCCTTTAATGATATTTTTTGCACGAGCTCTTTCCAGCATGATGTTGAGTGCTTCAGCTACTATAATGAACAAAAAAGGTGATAAGGGGTCCCCCTGTCTCAACCCTTTCTGCGTTTGGAACTCCCGCGTAGCTGATCCATTAATCAAGATAGACATAGAAACTGTGGAACAACATTCCTTAATCCAACCGCACCATTTCCCCCAAATCCTACCTTCTTAAGCATATCCATTAGAAAACCCCAATTAACACAATCATACGCTTTCTCAAAATCCAATTTAAGGATTAATCCTCCTTGAGCAGAATGTTTCCAACTGTGAATAGCCTCATTGGCAATCAAAACACCATCCAAAATTTGTTTACCCCCAACAAAAGCAGCTTGGGCTTCACCAATGATAATAGGAAGATGTTCCTTAATCCTATTAGCTAAAACTTTGGATAAGATTTTATACACACTCCCCACCATGCTAATAGGTCTAAAATCCTTAAAAGAAGTAGGACAATCAACCTTAGGAATTAAAGTAACAAAAGTTGAGTTAATACCTCTCGTAAGCTTTCCATTCCTGTGAAATTCTGAAAAGAATTGGAGAATTAAATCCTTCATGAAGGCCCACCCCTTCTTGATAAACGAGAAGTTAAAACCATCCGGGCCAGGAGCCTTTAGACTATTGCACCCTTTTAGAGCAGCCATAACCTCCCCTTCTTCAAACTGTCTTTCCAGCTGCAATGTGACATCTCCAGGCAGGTATCTCTGAAACACACCCCCAACAATGGCCTATTCTTCCTTTCATCTGTGAAGATACTCCGGAAGTGAACAACCGCAGCTACCTTAATTTCATTGGGGTCCTCCACGGCTCTACCATTAACTCTGACCGAACCCACCATGTTCCTTTTAAACCTATTATTCGCCATGATTTGAAAAAATCTTGTATTCTTGTCCCCCAACTTTAGCCACTTCACCCTTGATTTCTGTCTCCATAAAGATTCTGAAAGTTTATAAAGCCTCCAGTATTCAGCTCTAACTTTGCATCTCAACGCCTTTTCCTCCGGATCAAGCATTCTTCCTTCAGCTACCAAATCGAGCTGATGGAGTTGGGCTTCATTATCCTGTAATGCAGAGTTGACATCCCCAAATTCCTCCTTATTCCAAATTTTTAGCCTATCTTTAATGGCCTTCAATTTCTGAACTAGGATAAAACCAGCCCATCCAACCACTTGAACCTCATTCCATGTTTCTTTGGCCAGAGTCATACACCTAGGATTAGACAGCCAAATGTCCATAAATTTAAAAGGTTTGGGGCCCCAATCCCTGCTATCATCCGTAATCGTTACTGGGCAATGATCGGATATTGGTCTCGGCAAACCCCATTGCAAAATATTGTACTTTTCAAGCCATTGTTGAGAAACCAAAAACCTGTCCAGCCTGCTATGAACAGCATGATTCTGATAGTTGGTCCAGGTGTATTTCCTGCCCAGCATTGGAAGGTCTATCAGCTCCATGTTATTGCAGAATTCAGTAAACTCCCTCATGCCTCGCTCAAGTCGTAAGCACCCCACCCTTTCATTAATAACCCTTATTTCATTAAAGTCCCCTCCAAGGCACCAAGGATCATTACCAACTGCCTTAAGCATCAATAATTCCTCCCAAAGCGCTCTTCTAGCCACTACCTCATTTGGAGCATATACATTGACAACCGTACACGGGAATTCACCATACAGCAGCCCACTCATTAGGATGAAAGATCTTTGAATAATAATATCAGTAGCAGTAAAAAACTCCTTATGCCAAATACTAAGAATACCCCCGGAGGCACCCACTGAATTGGAACAAGCAAATTCCATATTAGCATTACCCCAGATCTTCTGAACATCAACTCGCTCGAGTTGCTCTAGTTTGGTTTCTTGAACAAACACCATGTCTGGCTTCCTTTTCTTAATGAGCTTTGATAAAAATCGTTTCTTGACAATACTCCCCAATCCTCTAATATTCCAAGTTATAATCTGCATGAAAAATAAGACCCTTTCGCAAAGCACCACAGAATTAGAAATTAAGACTAATTCCCTGCCCCTTTCTCCTTCACTAGAGAGTACTCTTTTACCTCTAGTTCGATCATCTTATGTAAAGTCTCATTATCATCTGGTAAAAAATTAATATCCAACTCACCTCCGACTGCCATGGTAGCTCTGACCTCGTTAACAATCGTCGGGCTGACTTGGCTAATATCCTCTGAACACGAGTGAGACTCCGCCGTCGAACGGGGATCTCGATCCATCTCCTCACGGATCCTCATCAAGTTATTCAGCTGTCTTCTTCTTCTTTTTCTGCAATCCGCATTATTCAAATCCACCAAGAGGTTAATACATGGCAATTGAGACGAACGTACCACCATCTGGTTCGTGGAGCTTTCCTCTGGTGACTCCAATGCTGGAGACGACAATTCCAAACGGGAATTAGCATGTCCAGCCCCTTTTAAGGGGGGCCTCTCTTGGGCACAACCCACTCCCTTTACTGCACTTGGCTGGCCCACCGGCCCATCTTTTGTTTTAAGAAAAGCCTGAGGTTGCTCTTGGGCTTTATTGGGAACTAATACCTCCAAGTGGGCCAACAAGCCCAAATCAGAATCTTGAACCACTGACTCCTCCACAAAGGATTCAAAATCCTCTGAAGGTGACCGTATATCCCTTTTGTCAAACAATAAATGCTCTCCTGCAGCCGAAGGCATTGGGCCACCAACCTTGTCCTCTGTTTTCTCCTTCCCATCCGCCAGAACAGAGTCAGAGATACAGACCCCTGCACCCTCACCTACCCTACCTTTCTCATTGGCCATCCCCTTGGGGAGTTCATCCACGTCATCATCTTCATCCTCTAACCCTTTTGCACGGGCACCGTTACCAACCTTCTCCTGAAATTTTGCTCCTGGTCTTGGAGGAGTCACCAGCTTTGGAGTTTCAACTTCATCCGGATTGACAAAAGAAGACATCTCCTTCACCAACACATCATATTTTACTCCTTGTACCACAAGTTGAATCCATTTCTCTATCCTGGACATCTCCTCCGTGGCTACTAAAATTTTCCCTTGAGCAAAGTAGAGACTTCTCAAAGTTTCGTCATGCACTGAAATGAAATGACCCCAAATTTCACCAATCCGTTGAAAAGTGGTATTATCCCATGCATTGAGTGGGAGCCCTTGACAGCCCAGGCAGACAAAACGTTCATAGCTGGCTGGCTCTCCACTCCATGGTTTCACCACTTCAAACCACCTTTTCATCCACGGACCTTTAACCGATTCATCCCTCTCTTCCTGGTTTTCGAACGTTATCAAGACGGATCGCCCCCCCAAGGCTCTGAACTGGGCTGACTTACCCGTTTCCAGCTCAAAACTTACCCTCAAAGACATCAGGGGAATCACTCTTAGCATAACCGCCACCGCACTCCGGAAGAGCCACCCATTCCCAGTAGGATTAATCTGTATCGAAACATTGGGGTTGGGTTGTTTGGATGATTCACCATTTACCACTTGGGCGAATGACTTGCCAGGAGCCCTGCTCTGCCTAACCTGTCCAGATGGACCACTCTTCTCGATCTTCCTTGGATCAGTCTGTTGGCGGTATTTGTCTTTGTACCGGCTGTCCCTCTCACTTACTTCATGGGTCCTAGGTTCCCTTAACTTCTCAATCCGACCAAAACAAGCCTCTTTTACAAATAGCTTCTTGTCCTCCACCCATAGCCCATTCAACCGAGAGACTGCCAAGGTAGCAGAAACATGACAGTCGAATCTGACAAAGCCAAACCTGTTGCCTGTACGCTTACTTCTCTTCCATGGGATAAACGCATCCTTTACGACTCCGAACTTGTTGAAGGTTCGTTGTAGCCATTGTATGTCGTTGCCCTCTGGGATGTTGTCAACAAATAGTGTGTAGGTTTCCTGAGTACTGTCTCCATTAGTAGCCTGAGGTCTGTGTTTCTTGATTACAGGGATCCACCCTCCATCTCGTTCCTTTCCTAGCACTCTCTCTTTTTCACTCTCTCTCTCTCTAGCCATTTAATGTTGATGTTTAGTTAAAATCCCAAAGGACATTTTTGCTTGGGTCCCCTATCTGTTTTGAGGTTTTGGATGATTACACTTATCTCATTGTGGCTTCACTCAATTTCTTGTTGGATGTATTTTCTTTCTTTCTTTTTCCTTTCCTTCTTGGCCTTCTCTATGGTACAAGTGTATCTAGAATTTGGTAGCCTCGATATACTCTTTTTGTAGAGTTCTAATAAAATTTTATTACATATCAACAAAAAAAAACTTAGTTTTCGAACCAGAATTTATTGTTTCAATCCGCCCTCCGATTCAAGATTCCAATTTAATAGACCTAATTAAGTTCTCAAATAGATTACAATATGCACCTTATTGGCTACTCATTATCAATTATGATCTCATATTCATAATTTAATTGATAGTGAATCTATTTGAACAGGGGAAGAAATCTCATGACTTGTTTTTAATTGTTTTAGGTTTTAACCACAGAATCTCAGATGGGGTTCCACATCTTATGATTCTATATATGGCAAGTTGCAACACTAAAAAAGAGAGGCTGACGAAACTACAAAACAAAGAATATATATGTAGCCAAAAAAAAAAGTTCCTGTTGATGGTGGTTATTGTTGAGTTTGAATAAAATTAATGGATAGGTTAAGAGTTTTTTTTTTTTTTGCAGTTGGTCGTTTCAATCTCTTTGATCTTATCTTTGAGACCTTCCCCGTCTAGTTGAATAAGTCATAAGCCTAATTTTCGATTGGATTGGTAGAATCTATCAATATATCATAAAAATGTATCTGAGCGCACAAGCCTTCAGATCCTCATTCCTAATTTTCTGGATTTTTCACCTATTTTTTGTTTATAAAAAGAAAGAGAGAGAAATGTGTGTGTGTGTGTGTGAGAGAGAGAGAGAGAGAGAGAGAGAGAGAGAGAGAGAGAGACGCCCGTGGAGTGGAGAGGGGGTGTGAATATGGAGAAAAAATTATTTTACTCCTCTGGAGCACAGCCACATGATGCCTGCATGCTCATTCTCCACCACACACGTCTTTAAGTGCATAGAATGTGAATAATGTTAGCGTGAAAAAATTGAATTATATTTTTCATCAAATACTGTTGCGGCCGTCTGTTTAATATGTGGGCCAAAATGCTCCAATATGAATTTTTTTTGCAAGGCCAAAAAGCACCAACATGAATTTTTTGTCTCGTGCATCGAACGGGCATGAACTAGCGTTCATGTAGGATTTCGTAAGAAACCCTAAACCCCAAGAACTCATGTCAAACCATTGAAGAAAATAATTATACCATACACGTACCTGTCGCCATGGAGGATGAAAACCTTAGTGCGTGGTTGTTCGTCTTCCGCCTCCAAAACCCTTCTCTTGACCTTGACCTAAGTCTCATACATGATGGGATGGTATGAGAAAAGAGGCTAGGGTTGGAGTGGGGACCTTGACCACCTATTTATAAGCCCTGGTTCCATCATAGCCCATCATAATAGATGGAACCATATTGGGCCCTTTACTTGGTCTCTACATATAAATAAGCCCGCACCACTTAATGCACGTGATATGACCCAAACACGTGCTAATAGAGATGTGTCCATTACCCGGGTCACATTAATTGAATGATCACAACCTTATGGGTAATACCGACATCACTCAAGCCTTATTCGACAACATACAATGTTTAATTTTATGATCTATGTAGGCCCACCAACAGAAAATTGCTAACGGTGATCAATGAAAAAGAGGTTATTATCAAAGCTCATTAAAGAAATAAATCTTGATGTTGAGCTAATTTGTAGATGTGCCCTGAGCTGTTTTGCCCTACTACTGGTCTTGGGCTGTTAAGGAGTTCGTTTTTCTGATGCCTCTTTTCAACTCCTACCTCTTAGAGGGCTGAGAGGAGGGATACGAGATCTGGTGACTTTGCTGCATTTGGAATGCTATTTTCATTTAGGGCCCGTTTGGATGCGGGAAAAAAATTTGGGGTATTAGTTAATAAGGGAGATAAAATAGTATGGGGTATTAGTTAATAAGAGATGACCCACATTGATGTGATATTTATGTAAGGGGGATTAAATAGTAGGTTGTTTGGATGAGGTATTAAAGAATGGGGATTAAATAATACTTGGTTTGGATGGAGGATTAATAGGGGTATAAGAAAGGGTGGATGATATAATTAAAAAGCTATCAAATGACCATTTTGCCCTTGTGCAGTCTCTTAATTATTCTTTCACAATTTAAGCCTTAATATTTATTTCTACTAACAAATTAACAATTTAGTATTATTATAAAAAAAATTATAAATTTTGGTTTTTTTTAAAAAATTTAAGTATTCCAAATTTCTATCCGTTTGAATAGGTGAAAAGATTTTAGTTTTCTGATCGCTTTATCCTAGATACTCATAATTAAATTTTGACTTTTGGACTCTCGTTGATTAGCCCTAAGAAAGTCGTAAAATCAAATATCTTTTAAGGCTAATCAACGAGAGCCATAGAGTCAAAATTTAATTATGACCATTTAGGATAAAATGATCTGAAAATTAAAATCTTTCCACCGGTTCAAACGGATTGAAATTTGGAATACTTAATTTTTCAACCTCTTTAGATAGTTTATATATTAAAAAATATGGTAAAAAAAATAAGTGTTCCAAATTTCAATCCGTTTGAGCCGATACGAAGGTCTTAGCTTTCAAATCATTTTATCCTAAATGATCATAATTAAATTTTGACTCTAGGGCTCTCGTTGATTAGTCCTAAGAGATATTTGATTCTACGACTTTTTTAATGCTATTCAACGAGAGTCCTGGAGTCAAAATTTAATTATGACCATTTAGGATAAAATGATCAGAAAACTAAGATCTTCACACCGGTTTAAATGGATTGAAATTTGGAACACTTAATTTTTCAACCTATTTACACGTTTATATATTAAAATATAGTTAAAAAATTAAGTGCTCCAAATAAAAAGTTTTAGGATAGGTTTGAATGAAAAGTATGATTTTTGATAAAATGGAGAGTAGAAGTTGGTTGAATGGTGGATGGAGAAAGGGGATAACAAGGGGTATTTTCGTCCACAAAATGCCCTCCACAGTCGGATTATTTTTAGGCACCTCCGGAGAAGCCCAAATATAATCCGAGAGAAACCGTGGAACAGGGGGAAAAGAAGAAGGGGTAAGAAATTATCAGGGACTTTTATTGGGTGCCAAACAAGGGGAAAAGGGTGGGCCCCTTCCATATACCCCCTCTGATTTTTCACCTCCCCTTTTTACTCCATCCAAACAAGCCCTTAGCCTTGAAATCTGATGATCAAACTGCATTTTCCCCTTTTCAATATGAGCTGACTTGGGGCATGGTAGCTAGCTAGGCAGATTGCCCCTGTATATGAGATATGTACCCGCCCCTAACACCTACCTTTCGTTGGTTAGGGCTAAGGTAAAAGGGCTAGATGGAGTTCTCTGGTTTTTCCGATGGAAGTTAAAGCAAGGCCCTCTGCCACTAGGAGTGCGATGTGATGTGTGGTAGTAGGATACAGGCGACTCCAAAAATTTGTAGCAGGATGTTCAAAAATTACTAGCTGATCTATTAGCCTACAATATATGTACAAAATCTCATATATTAGAATGAATCGTGTAGTACAAAAAAAAATCTCTATTCGAAATTAAAAATAATAATTATCTACCACGCGAAATGAGAACTTAAAAATGTGCTCTATGAGCTCCTTCTCCAAATAAGTCCAGATAGACGATGGAAGTTAAAAAGTAAACAACTTTGCTGATCAAAATAGACTTGAAAATGACCTATAAACGGATGAAAATTGGGCCTGCAAGCTCCTTCTCCAAATAAGTCTTGATTGATGATCTGGTGATGTCTATTTGAGGTTTTGTTTCAAAGGTCAGAACTGTTTATTGTGTTGAAATTACTTTGTCAAGAACAAAAAAAAAAAAAAAGCTAGATCAATGCACACTAAACTCCAACGGGGACTTCACTAATGTCAATTCTAAGGTTATGAGATCACAAAAACAATTTCAAAGATGGAAATACGAAACAATTGCTGACAAGAGAAGCATGGTTTCATATGTGACTAATACTATGAGCTCCTTCTCTAAATAAGTCCAGATTGACGATCTGTAAAAAGTAAACAACTTTGATGATCAAAATAGACCTAAAAATGACCTATAAGCTCCTTCTCCAAATAAGTCCAGATAGATGACCTGGTGATGTCTATTTTAGGTTCTGTTTCAAAGGTTAGAACTGTTTATTTTGTTGAAATTAATTTGTCAAGAACAAAAAAAAAAAGAGTAAATTATAGTAAACCCCCCTAAACTAACCTGCATTTTCACTTAACCCCCTCCAACTACAAAACCCAACAGTGTGCACCCTCTAACTATCCAGAATTGACACTTAACACCCTTTTGTTAGGTCTCCGTAGGAAAAATGCACCGACGGCCGTCTCCGGCCACCGGGCGGCCGATCCAAGCTGTCCAAAAATTTAAAAAAAAAAACCGAGTGGGCTAGCGCGGGAATCAACGGCATCCGACGTGCGTAGGTACTCGATCTAAACACCCCATTTAAATTCTTGGGGTGTTTGGATCGAGCACCTACGCATGTCGGATGCCGTTGATTCCCGCGTTAGCCCACTCGGTTTTTTTTTTATAAAATTTTTGGACGGCTCGGATCGGCCTCCCGGTGGCCGGAGACGGCCGTCAGTGCATTTTTCCTACAGAGACCTAACAAAAGGGTGTTAAGTGTCAATTCTGGATAGTTAGAGGGTGCAAACTGTTGAGTTTTGTAGTCGGAGGGGGTTAAGTGAAAATGCAGGTTAGTTTAGGGGGTTTACTGTAATTTACTCAAAAAAAAAAAAAAGCCAGATCAACGCAAACTAAAGTCCAACAACGACTTCACTGATATCAATTCTAAGGTTATGAGATCACAAAAACAATTTCAAAGATGGAAATATGAAAAGCATGCAATTGCTGACAAGAGAGGCATGGTTTCATATGTGACTGATAGAGACCCAAATGGTACCACATAATTATGTTACTGTGAGTTAATTTTCATAAAGTCTGGATGGAAACTAGCACACGCCACTTATTTGAGAAAATATCGAGAATAATTTTGTTCACCCTCTTTTAAAGAAGGTGAACATTACCCTTCCTATAATTGGTGAAAATTGTGTAGAATTAATACACTTTTTGAGTATTTCTCAGGCAGCGGCATAGAATTTTTGGCTGAGGAAACAATAGAACCTTATCCAATGGTATTCTTTTGCAATAGAAATAGTTGAGGTGCACATAAGCTGGTCCGAACATTAGAATTATCAAAACTTGAAGTAAAATACTCTGGAATCAATGTATGCGGATGAATGTTCTAATTTTTTTGTGGTATATTAAAACTGTCTTGGACAAAACAATAGATAAAAAGATGAGATATAAACTTTTTAGCATAAATTTGACCATGAATGATTTTGGTCATGATTGAAGGATTTAATTTAAGTTAATATTTAACGTCCAAGGGCCACATACAAATTTTCCCATATGTTAGCTTTTTCCCCAAAATTAAAGCATTCCATTCCATATTGACGGCCTATAGTGAGCAGTGACTGACAATAATACGGAGCAAGTCTTTTGGCTATATATATAAACTACGTACAGTCCTAGCTTGCCGAACCAAACCAAACTTCTCTTTTACTTCATTCAACAGCCACGAATAAACATCGATCACTCATGGAGGCGTTATATCTCTCTGTCGTTCTAGTTTTTCTCTCCTTAGTTATTACCGTCTTCGCTTTCAGACGCCGGTCTGATTCCGGCGTCAAGCTGCCACCGGGCAGCTTTGGGTGGCCGATCATGGCGAAACCATGGAGTTCTTGTTTGGCAAGCCTGAAAATTTCGTGGCTGATAGGATGAAAAAGTACTCACACGACATCTTCAAGACAAATATTCTTGGAGAGAAAACCGCGGTGCTATGCGGCCCTAACGGGAACAAGTTTCTCTTCTCCAATGAGCAAAAGCTCTTCACCGTCTTCCGTCCACATCCGATTCAAAAGCTTTTCCGATCATACAAAACTAACGCACCTGCTCCACCGGTCGAAGCCACACCAGAGGACTTCCTTAGGACCCCTGGTTTTTTCAAACCGGAGGCCCTAATGAGGTTCTTGGCCAAAATGGACTCCATTACACAACAGCAATTGGATATTCATTGGGAAGGATTAAGTGAAGTGAAAGTCTTTCCTCTCTCGAAGACAGTGACCTTGACGCTTGCGTGTCGCTTCTTTTTGGGCATCGACAACCCAGAGCGTATCGCGACGCTTGTTGGCCACTTCGACCGCGTCACTCTGGGGATGCACTCGATTATTTTGAACGTCCCGGGAACGATCTTTTATCGGGCAAACAAGGCTGCGGCTGCCATTCGGAAGGAGCTAGTGAATGTGATTAAGGAGAAGAAAGCTGCGATGACGAGTGGGGCACCGATACAGGACATATTGTCGCATTTGATTGTGGCCGCAGATCCAAATGGGAATTTCACGCCAGAGGCAGTGATTGCTGATATGATGATGGGTTTGATAGTAGCTGGGTATAGCACTGTTTCTACCACCATAACTTTTTTCATGAAGTATGTGGGTGAAAATCCAGATGTCTACAACAGAGTACTATCAGGTAACATGTCCCGGCCTGGCCCGGCCCTATGATTGTTCTTCTCTCTCAAGTGGTCCTGTTTGTTTCTGTGTAATTTCACATGCATATCAGTCGAACTTCAAATTAACCAGACAGGATGTTTAGCTAGCTCTATTTATTGCTTCTAATTTCATTACATGACTAGGTCAAAATAAGCCAAATAGTCCCTCCCTCCCTCCCATTCTTGGCCTTTTGAGAAATTGAATTTTTTATGGTGATATATTATTACTTTTCATAAGGACATGAATACATCTTCACGTCTAGTTGCTGGAATTGTCTTACAAGTGTGACTCCCAAAGAATAGTGTGACATGTCAGAGTCTTTGCATCACAGGTAGATTGTTGAATAGTTCGAAACAGTTAATTGGAGAAAATTTGGACCATACCATTTTCTACAAAAACAATTGAGTTTGAATTTTTCCTCCATTGTTTACTCATTGAACCCATATAATGTGTTAACGCAATAGAAGAAGGGTCAAACAGAAATGATATCAATTCAAATTTTTTATTTTATTTTATTGAGTCTTCGTAGTGGATAACCATTGTGAGACATTCTAAATAGAATGAGGATTGAAATTCAGAAAAGGAACTATTAAACCTAACCAAACCAAGCCTTAAGTTCCAATCACTTGGGATCGGCTACAAAAAAGGAACTTCTAAAATATGATTTTGTCGGATAGTATATACGTGAAGTAATTAAGCTACACTTAAGTAGATGACTTGGAAATATGGAGTTTAGGATATTTCTTTAAAGTTAAACAAAAGGGAAAGTTTACAATACACACCCCTTAAAAGGGTGTACCATATGCACCTATTTTAAAGTTCATTCATAACATTTTAGTATGTTTCGTAACTTTTGTTCTAGAATTCATAATTTTTTAGCAATTATGATTCGTAACATTTTCATTATGATTCATAACATTTGGTATATCTCGTAACCTTATACGATTCGTAACTTTTT